>JAUTBV010105512.1:0-31801 GCA_032361325.1 Lepetodrilus fucensis | reverse complement strand
ATACAATATTACGGGTTTGTTTACATATTTCATGGTCAAACATATTTTATTGGGTAATTAGCTACATTTCACGCATAGCCCACTATTTTCAGACTTTAATACCTCTAGGCTGCAATTGACGTCATTAGTTGGAATCTGCATTGCCACGGAACAGACAGAACATGCTATCATGATCACATCAGAATGATAAACCTTCGCGAATATTGAGGCAGCCTACGGTGACAGGATTTGAACCCAGGGCCTTTAGCTCCAAAGTCCAACCATTGCATTACCAAATCTTTTTATTTATTTTTTAATTTTCTGTTGGGCATGAGCGGCTGCCTCCCACGGAAAGGAGGCTAAAATATCTGTATAATGGCTGACCTGTGGAGATGTGAGCTGGCTTGATTGTCTGCAAGGCAGCTTCTGCCTCCTCCAGGGCTGGTCTAGCTGCTTCAAGCTTTTCCATAGCAAAACCTTTGTCTTGCTGCATGAATGAAAATATACGACATCATTAGTCCAGAATGTATGGACATAACTTGCAATATGGGAACTTGCTCTATCAACGCATAGCACTTAGGATTTTTTTTAAATAAAATTTAAATTAAATATTTTAATTTTATAATTATTTGTTTATTATTTGTAATTTTTATTTTTGTATTATATTTTTATGTCGCAGCATGAATATTTCACCCATACGAGATAACTACAATATTCAATTAATATAGTTATTATTTATCAATTAGGAAAAGCATTATGGAAATTGAATACTTTGCCCTGCTCAACACCCTGGGGAGTATAAAACCGAATCTGCCGCATCACGTGCCACCTACCCCGATCTGGTCCACAATTCCTTGAGCCTTGTCCTTCACGATCTGGACCTGGGCTTTGACTTTCTCTGCGGCTTGGGCCTTGGTTGTCACCTCGGTCAATACGACATCGGCTCTCTTGGACGCCACGGCTAGCTCCTTCTCCTTCACCACTAGCTCCTGGCTGAGTATGTTCACAGACTCGGATGCTTCTATCAACTTCTCCAAACCTGACAATACACAAAGTAAATTATAATAACAATAATAATACTGCATTTATAGAGTGCTAATATCTTCTAACATGTCATATGCTGCTAAAAAAAAAATTTTAAAAATTAAATACAAAAAAATAAAAAATAATAATAAAATATTCTGCACAATGGCACTTTAATATGACAAATAGACAGTAATTGAAATGGGAAAGTGTCATTGATGCTTATTTCTTGGTTGGGTAATGATGCAAATTTCTCCATAGCAAAAGTTTTATCTTGCTGGACAGGTGAACGTATAAGGATGACATACTTGGTCCACCAGGTAGGTTAGGGCACAATGCTGGATTATTGAGAGGAATGGTACATACCTGTGTTCATTCTGGAAGCCAACGTGCCAATCTCAGACTTCTTCTCAGAATAGATACTCTTGTACCCCGACAAGAAGGACAGATACGACTTGGGAGTCACGTGCGTCTGACGTCGGAATCGGTTGAAGTATTCAACACACATCTCGGCAACCATGTCCTGGAACAGATCAAAGCAAATTCAGAATATGGAACAACAGGGAGAACATACATACACAAACAAGTAGTGTATGTATTGAACTAAAATATGCATGCAGATAACTAGTGTAAATACCGACAGAAACATAAGTTGAGACAACTTTTTTCCAATCCATTTCAGAGGAAGAAACTATGAAAAAAATGAAAAATAAAATAAAATGTAAATAAAAGGTTTCCCTGTGAGATTTGAACCACGTTTTTTTCCAATCCATTTCAGAGGAAGAAACTATGAAAAAAATGAAAAATAAAATAAAATGTAAAATAAAAGGTTTCCCTGTGAGATTTGAACCACGTTTTTTCCAATCCATTTCAGATTAAGACACTATGGTACGTCATCATCTTTCTCCTATACATGAGTTGGCATACAACCGAGTTACTAACCTGGAAGACTCCCATGGTTTGGACGACGGACTGTTTGACGGCGGGCGTGCAGCTGATGTCGTAGGTGGCCAGGAAATAGTTGGACACAGCGATCAGGGCGTCCTTAGGCCAGCGCTGGAACCAGTCCATAGTGCAGCCAGATATCAAGCCGGGGAACTTCAGAGACCGGTTCTGGAACTTCTCACCAACCTGCACGAGAGAAACAGCGCGTGTTGTTAATTAAATAAAAAAATAATAATAAAAAAATCTATTTATTTTCCTCTATTTTTTTGGTTTTCTATTTCTTTCTGTATTTCTTTTCTCTATTTTTTTTTCCTATTTTTTTTTATTGCTGTTTTAGAGTCACGATTTTTTTCACTTGTCAGTTTAAGAAGAAACCTGCAACATCAATAGCACTGAATGCTGCAGTAAACCTGCGAGCACCATACAGGAACTTGTTAGTGCTGCTCGTTTACACTTAGCCAGTGTAAGCCGCTATGGGAAAGATGCGCGTGCATATCACATACGGCAAGCAACCGGGTTACTAGATCTAAAGCGGATGTAATAAAGGGACGCAATCACCCCATAATCATCCACATCCCACTAATAATTTTTCTCTTTTTCTTTACATTTTTATCTTGAATCCTGCATTATTATTTATTAAAATTGGTTTTTAATCACACTCCGTTGAAATCAAAAGCATTACAACATATGGTGAATGCTATTACATACGCTAATCAATTTTAGTTACTAGTTTAGTTGCTTTGAAGATTCTTTCACTTATATCATGACTTGTTAGTTTATATGGCAGGAGAAAATCCACAACATCTGTAGTGCTGAATTCTGCAGTAAACCTGCAAGCACCTGCCAGTACTGATAGACTAGTAATATACAGAGTGCATAAATAATTTTACCGGTAATTGGTGTTGCCAGAATTTTATAATTGGGCTAGTCCACTTTTACTTACAGGTGAAAAGCAGAGAACCACGTGAAGATTGAGTCGGACTCGGCTCATGTAGTATTCGTACAAGTTCTCATTGGTCGGTGGTCTCCTAGGAAACTCTGATTTCATTGGCGCAATCAGCTCCTGAAGGATTTCATCCATCTCATCTCTGGCGAACAGTCCAGAAACCTAGAGAATGAAAGAGACAGGTCGATATTAGACTTACATACAAACAAGAAGCTACATTGACGTAATACACAACAATAACACATCGAAATTTGAAAATAATGTAAAGTTGTAAAGATAGGTACCGAATGAATATTTCCGAAAAATATGTTTACCTGTGCACAAAATCATGTTATAATTTCTCAAACATCTCATATCCACTGTGAGACATATGTTTATATAATTTGTATACTATTCAAATGTGCCTTGCAAAGAGTACCACAGTACTAAGGGATCTGAGGGCATAATAATTGGAGTCATTTTTCAGGACCACAAGGCCTACCTTAGTTGTACACAGAAACTGTATCAGCTCATATTTTATGTAGTAACCAGTGCAGACTATTGATTTGAAAAGTAAATCTCCACCCCACATACATGCCACCCCACCCCTAATCCGCAAAAAGATTCTATTGCGAATTCGTACCATTCACAGAAATGATCTAAATGAAAATAAACTAAATGTGGATAAATGGTCCAAATAAAAATAAATTTACGGGAAAATGTGGATAAATGATCCAAATGAAAATAAATTCCCAGAAATCCACAGATAATTTGTCACAGATGTCTGGTAATAATCATGGAGCTGGAGTATAGGGCTGCTTGATTTCGCTTTTGACGGCGAGCAGCGCGCATATCACATACTCGCGTGACCAGCATACGCCGGCTAGGATTTCTAAGACTCGGCTAGACTGGGCTGGCTGACAACTGAGTAGACTGACCCAGGTCTGCTGTGTTAGGTTATTTTTGCACTTTGCCGCCACGTGACCATACTCTCGAACCAGACCCAGAACAAAACGGCTAGCCGGCAAGGCAAAAGAAACGCAGTGTACTGTACACCCACCTCTCCAGATGACAGAATGTTGTTCATGTACTCCAGGAAGCCCTCGTCCTTGATCTCGTTGTCAGTGAACAGGAAGGTGATGCCCTTGCCCTGCTGTCCAGACACCCGGTACAAGTTCTTCAGGTCGTCCAGCAGGTTACTCACGTTGTACATCCTATATACGGAATAGAACTCAGACATGTTCTAATTGTAACAATCAAGGATATAGGAGCAATGGGGGCCCAATTGGGAAAATATAATGCAGATATGTTCAGACTAGCAGTTACGAAATCTGTCAATTTTATGCTTTTTCCAAAACTGGAATTATCCTAAAATACTCAAATATTTTGAACACCTAAATTAATCGTCGAAAATAACAAAATGTTACCCTAAAACATACAAGCTTTGACGAACGTGTAAATCAAAATGACACATTTTACATTTGCGTTAATTTCTGGATCTTCAATTTTTAAACGTAAATGGATATTTACAAATGTAAAGATTCTAGAAACAAAGGACAGACCTTGTTAGAGTAACCTGGAACGTCTTGTAGCCGGCGATGAACGACGATAGACGAGTCAAACTCTGTTTACCAGACCCGCCCACTCCTACCAATAGAGCATGGCCTCGAGGCGTCCGGATAATCCGAGAGATCTTCACCAAGTTGGTCATAGCATCCTAAGCAGGCAACATAACAAGGAAACATAACATGCTGAACAGCAACCTCTCCAAATAATATACAGCATTTTATATAGCGTCATATATAGCGAGCATCGGCTGGTACTGACAAGACCAAGGATAATAACTGCATTGCCACTCTACATTCTATCAATATCACGTCAGAAAGGTAACATTGATGCCGGGCCCTGGGCAGGATTTGAACCTGGAACCCTTGGCTCCGAAGTCCAATGTTCTACCACTGCGCTACATCGCGCCCTATAGTTTTGCTAAAAATTACCCTAAGGCGTTTTTTTAAAATGTGAACTGAATTTATGTAACATGTCATTATTAATTAACATTTACTATAGAAAACTTTTTTCAATTTTTTTTTTTCACATTTTTTTCTGTGATTACCTTGAAGAACACCAGATCCATCTTGGAGCCTCTGACCAGCTCGTTGTACTGTTCCTGATACGACAGCAGTTTGCGTTCCAGATCATCGTACGATACGATTGGCTCGTATATCTTTGGGGCGTCCAGGTCTGCGTCGTCCCCCTCGTCACCCGTGGCCTCGGGGGGGTCCCGCATGAAGTCCACGAAGTATGGCTCTGGCTGCATCTCCTGGCAGACCGCAGACCCGCACTGTTCCTCTCCAACCTGACCACAGATCATCGGTCTTAGTAGTCGTATTTTAATATTTTTATTTTTTAATTTTTATTTTTTTAATTTACTATTTAATTATCTCCATGTTGAATGCACCCGGAGATTCCCTATAGAGCTGGGGGGGGCTTATTCTGAGAACATTCTTACAAACTTCTTATCCTAAGAACAGTCCGTAGCTATAATATAAGAATTGTTAAGAACTGTTCTTATATTAAGAAGTTCGTAAGAACATTTTGATAAATAGGTCCCCTGTATTCCTAATCCATCAGTGAAAGGATTAAAGCAAGGTGATTTATTGTTATTATCATTAGTATAATATTTATTTAATTATTTATTCTTCTTAATTATTACTGAAACACTGGAAGAAGATAACAAACAGTAAATAATGACTCACCTGCTTGATGGTTTTCTCAAACCAGTCCTTGTCAGTGAGTTCTGTGAACCGGTCCGCCATGACTCGTGTACTCTCATGTTTCCATAGCGACATGAGGAGTCCAGTGTTGGGAATGATGTCATGTGTACAGTTCAACATGCCCTGAAAACACAGTGAATGATGTCATTTTAGCTGTTCAACATGCCCTGAAAACACAGTGAATGATGTCATTTTAGCTGTTCAACATGCCGTGAAAACACAGTGAATGATGTCATTTGCGATGTTCAACACAGTGAATGCTGTCATTTGAGATGTTCAACATGCCCTGAAAACACATTGATCACGAAATATTTTGAGTACGATTCTATGCTCAAACTCAAAATTTATATGTGGATTTGTATAAAAAATGTTGAGCATGAAATCGTCCAAAAATAAGCTTCATAATCTCTGGGGCTCAGCAACTCTGTTTCACAACTTTATTGACCGAGTTTAATTCAATTTTTATTTTTTTATTATTTTAAATTGGGCTTTCTAGAATTTCACTAATATCCGTAGCGCTGAATGTTGCAGTAAACCTGTGAGCACCGGCTGGTACTGACAAGACCAAAGATGATAACTGCATTGCCACTTTACAGTCAGTCAGTGCATCCTATCAATATCGCATCAGAAAGGTAACTTTCGCGATCATTGATGCCGGGCCCCCGGGATGGAATTTGAACCAGGAAACTTTGGCTCTGAAGTCCAATGTTCTACCACTGCGCTACATCCCGCCCCTTCAATCCAATCAATAATCTCAGTACTACATCTGCTGATCACTTTACCTGCCATATCCTGCTGAGATCTCTCAAGTTGAAGATGTAATGGAACTTGGCCGGAGTGGGCAACATCTTGACCTTCACTTTCTGCCACAGCTTCCTGGTGGCCGGGACCAGGATCTTCACCAGCTCACTGACGTCCTCCGTGAAGTCACGTTTCTGGGGGAAGACAATGAAAAAAAAATGTATTTTATTTTTTGTTTGTTTTGAATTGGTGTTTAAAGTCGCTTTCTAGAATCTTTCACTAATATCACGACTTAGTTTAGGTCAGAACAATGAACAACGAACATAAACAATAAATGGTGGTGGTAGTGGTGATGAATGTAGTCTTTATCAAAGACGGGGACAATTTAAAAATATTTGTGTGCGCGACAAGTTACTTTTTCCGCATGTCCCACTGCATGTTTCAATATTTTCATATTTTCATATTTCATATTTATTGTGAGATAAAAAAATCAAAAATGAGTTTGACAAAAAATGTAACTTGTTGTCTGATATTATAGACAATACATACTTTCTGGGGAAGATACCATGAAATTTCGATAAACAGTGATTGGAAGTTGTCTTCCCTTACCATTGTAAACCATCCACAGCCAATGGTGCTGAAGATCAAGTCGATGGAGGCATTGGACGGCAGTGTGCAGTTGAAGATGTTGAAGGCGCGCTTCAGTCGCTGGGGAATGTCGTTGCGGCCGCCTCCTGGATGGATCATGGCGGCGATGATCTGGATGTCCACGATGGTGGTGAACTCTCCGGGCTTTTCAAGGTTGAAGAAGCCATGGTATTCCATCATCTGTCGGGTAATCTCATTGGTCACCTGAAAACATTATAATTTTAAAAAATGAATGAATAAATCACTGTCAAAATGCATGTACTTGTAAACATTATAATAATCTTTTGTTAATTTTATTACTTTTAAATAATAGTTAAAAGTCCAAACGTTCTACCATTGCGCTACCACCTTGTAAACATTGATACCGGGCTCCTGGGATGGGACTTGAACCCGGGATATTTTGTTCAGAAGTGGTTTTACCACTGAACTACCACCTGCCCTAACAGCTGTGTATAAAACTCCAGCAATTTCACTGCCAGACATGAGGACTGGTAAGTCTGAGAAGTTACCCGTCCTCATACATGTTGGCAAGTAATCGATGATATACATCTTGGAAAACAAACAAAAAGTGACACGACATGCGGGCGTGCAAGGATAAAACGTTATCAGTCCTCGCTGAAAATAACCCATTGTGGGCGTGCGGACTCTATTTCGGACACTGGTAACATTACAACTGGACGAGCAGCAGACCGATCGGAGACGTCACTGACCTGATCTCCCCACTCGTTGATATCTGGCATGTTGATGTCGTCCACGAATACCGTCATCTTGCGACCGGCCGGTGGACCATACGTTGTTCCCATCCTCTTGTCCACAAAGCTCTCAATGGTTCTCTGTGCAACAACAGCATCAGTAAATCATAATGTCATTTACTGATTACCAAAACATATTACTTACAAAATGAAAATTGTACGTTCAAGGCTGAACTACTTATTTTTTAAATATTTTTTTAAATTGGGTTTACACCCATTCTTAAGATGCTTTCACTCGCATAATGACGTCAGTTAAAGACAGGAAGAAAGATGCAACATCCGTAGCGCTGAGTGTCGCAGTAAACCTACGAGCACTGGCTGGTACTCACTAACAGACCATGGATGACCAAGTTCTGCATTTCCACAGTACAGACAGCGCATCCTATCACGATTACATTGGACAGAATAATACTTCAATGCTGAAGTAACGAGCAGCGGATTGAATGTCACGTGGCTCTCTCTGTACTCACCTGGAAGAGCATTGGTGTGGAGGCACTGGAGAAGTTGAAGCTTTTGAACATGTGTATCTCCGGATCGTGCTTTCCACAGTATCCCTGCACCATCACAGTCTTGGCCGTGCCCTGAAGTCACATCAACATCCACATCAGCATCCACATCAATATCCACATCAATATCCACATCAATATCCACATCAATATCCACATCAATATCCACATCAATATCCACATCAGCATCCACATCAACAGTAATATCCATATTAATAGTCAATATCCACATCAACATCCACATCAATATCCATATGAACATCAATATCAACATCCACATCAGAATAAACATCAATATCAACATCCACATCAATCAATATCAACATCAATATCAACATTAATATCAAAAAGTGTCAGCTATCTGAACTTACCTGTTCTCCAATCAGCAACACAGCCTTGCCCTGTTTGGCGATGGTCTCGATGAGGAAGTCTGACCTCACGTTGTCCACATTGGGCACCAGGATGGAGGTGTATTCCGGCACGGAGTCGTGTGGGTACACATACTCAGGCACCTGGAAGCAAGCATAGAGGCATTGGTGAACATCACGGTCAGATACAGGCACCAGTGACAGCATATCCTCCTCAGATGAGCTATGTATGACTGTTTATACCCTTCCCGTAATACCATTACATCTAAAACTGTGCACTTATAGAGATTATTTTCCAACAATCTAATTGTCGTTTGAGTTGCAATGTGATCCAGTCACCGGGTATTAAATATTATTCTCATGATTTAACAAATTCATTATGGCTATTTTTATGGTGTTCATCGTGACCTTGAAGGCATACAATCATGGTTTGTTGACATAATATAATTTCATGGTCAAATGTATTTTACCTGAATAAATATTTGTTTATATAAAATAAAGTACGAAAATATTGAAAACCAGTGGGACATGTACATACATTCAGATAAAATATGTTGTATGATGTTTGCTGTAGTGGACACACGACAGGACACACGACAGGAGACACGCTCTACAAAATCCTGCTTTACTCTTACCTCTTCTTACCCCAGCTCTGGTCACATGACCTCATGCACAGACCTCACAGTCTACCTACAGTCTATCTACAGTCTACGGTTTATCTACGGTCTATCTACAGTCTACCTACAGTCTATCTACAGTCTATCTACAGTCTATCTACAGTCTATCTACAGTCTATCTACAGTCTACAGTCTATCTACGGAGGATCATAACGCTTGACCATGAAATATATGTCAACAAGCCGTGACTGTATGTCTTTAACCCTCTCCCTGCTGGCACTGCTCTTTATGGCATCTCCAGTTGCCTTAAGCATGGAGAGGGTTAAAGAGTTGTTAAATTTGTGGACTCACCCGTCCGACCCAGTGTTCCCACTCTCCGTTCTCCCCCACCACGTACTCGTAGAACGTGTCGTCGCCTTCAGCGGGTGGTAGTGGCAGGTTCAGCTCGGACTGCTGCGACATGAACCACTCCTCTAGCTGGTAAAGTAACACAACAAAAACACATGTATAATGTCAAAAGAGATACAGGCAAATGTTCTTTACAAACAAACCAAACACAGTTATGGTAACTGTCGTGGCATACATGTACTTTAAAAATGCGAAAAATTGATAGATTGATTCATTGTGGGAAACAATGCAAATACTGACAATAGTAATGAATATATATGAATATATACTTTGCTAGATCCACCACTAAGGCAAGCTCAAAGTGCTACATTGGCAAAGAATCAAATTGCAATGGAAATATTCTCAGTACCGCACTTTCCCGTGTATAATGCACACTTTTTATCCCCCAAAACTGACCCCTCATGCGGTGGTGCATATTATATATGAGCATAAAATTCTAAACAAATTCTTTTAGATTATTTCACTTATATCAAGGCTTGTCATTTTAGGGCAGGAGGAAACCCACAACATCCATTGCACTGAATGTTGCAGTAAACCTGTGAGAACCGGCTGGTACAGACCGACCAAGGATGATAACTGCATTGCCACTACGTGAAGAATCCAGGAAACAAGGAGAACTCGACTGACCTTCTTCCTGTCTTCGATCTCGAGCAGAGAGCCCAGCGACCACATGATGGCGAAGATGATGAGCCTAGACAGGTTCTGTGTGGGCAACTCCTTGTTGTCGTCTCCCTTTGGCAGGATGCCCTCCATCAGGTCGATAGCCTGCCGGATGTACATACACTCCAGCACCTGCACGGACAAAACAGACCTGGCTGTCAGTGGGGAAGTACATGATAGGAGTCACTATCTAGCAGTTAACAGGAAGTGCATGATAGGAGTCACTATCTAGAAGTTAACAGAAAGTGCATGATAGGAGTCACTAGCTAGCAGTTAACAGGAAGTGCATGATAGGAGTCACTATCTAGCAGTTAACAGGAAGTGCATGATAGGAGTCACTAGCTAGCAGTTAACAGGAAGTGCATGATAGGAGTCACTATCTAGCAGTTAACAGAAAGTACATGATAGGAGTCACTAGCTAGCAGTTAACAGAAAGTGCATGATAGGAGTCACTATCTAACAGTCAACAGGAAGTGCATGATAGCAGTCTAGGAAGTATACGTTAGGAGCCACTTCTTTTCTCCTGGGGCCTTATCAAATATTGAGTAGCAATATATACATGAAGATTCTACTCACACTCATCTTTGCAAGCAGACTCTGAGTGACAAACATGTACAGCTTGGGGAAGATGGCTTCGAACAAGTTGAAGATGACTTCGCCCTGGGCAGCTGGTCTGCTCATCAGCCAACCTGTTTCACAAAGAAGGATAAGCTTAAATCAGTGTATAAAACTTCATCAATTTCACTGCTAGACATGAGGACTGGTAAGTCTGAGAAGTTACCCGTCCTCGTACATGTTTGCCAGTGATTGATGATATACATCTTGAAAAACAAACAAAAAGTAACACAATATGCGGGCGTGCAGTTACCCATCCTCGCTGAAAATAACCCGTCACGGGCGTGCGGACGGGCTCTATTTCGAACACTGCTAATATAGCAGGGTGTCACATACGATGCTCCTATTGGTCTTGGCTTTGCTTAAGTTGATTCACAGTGAGAAGTTACCATGCAGTTGCCTTTTCTAGTATTCATATTAATTATAATAATTTGTACATTCATATTGCATCAAATCCATGTTCTAGAGCATGTTCTGGATCAGTGTATTGTAATTTTCCTTTTTCCTCTATATTACAAAGCATATGGAGATTTCCCTTCTACATAAAAAAAACACATAAATAATAAATTAATTAATTAATTTGGGTTTAGACCGACTTTCAAGAATATTTCCCTTATATCACAGCTTATGGTCTGTCTGAACAAGGTACCAAACCCTTAAGGATAGCGTTCCAATCCAAGGTCTACAAGTCTACACTCGCGGAAAGACAGTTGTGATTTCAGCAGAAAATGAGCCTGTATGTCAGGAGGGCTGCAAACTCCCCCAAGCCACATCCAGTGCAAATAAATCGGCCCCTGGACAAATAAATCAGCTGATTTCTGCGAATGCATGGAACATGGCCGCCACGCCTGACAAGCACACATGAGACGTCTCCTACAGAAAGTACCTACCTCTGAGGATTGGGTCCCAGTCCAGGATGGAGCTGCTCATGAAGACCATGCCGTTCCTGGATACAGTGGCTGGGGAGGCGTTGTCGATGTTGTGCACCTCGAAGATGATCTTGCAGTTGGGCGCCATGGGGATTCGGTCACCGTTGGCCAGGGTCAAGGTCTTGTTGTCGTCCAGCACGGAGTTGAGATTCTCAATCCAGATGGCGTCCACTGGCCCGTCTAACACCAGCCACACGTGCTCTCCCTATGACGAATCGTTAACCAGTTTTTATGAAATACTCATTGTATATTAGGTTATATTGTCACTGTAGAGAGGATCTGAAGAAGGCAAGACATTGGTGGAGATAGTGTATTTTAAAGTGCATTAAAAAAATAAATATATTTAATGGTTTTGTTTTATGTTCTTTTTTTTTAAATTGGGGTTTAGAGCCGCTTTCACGATTTTTTCAATAATGTCATGGCTTGTCAATTTAAGGCAGGTGTGAATTATTGTTTTATATCACAGATCTAATCTTTCACTTGATTCTTAGGGCAGGAGGAAACCTGCAACATCTGTAGGGCTGAATGTTGCAATAAACCTACGAGCACTACATATTAGTTATCCATTACTTTACATAAGAACTAACACATTATTGAAACAAATATAATAACCCGTCTCGCGATTTTCGACTTTCGACAAAAATCGCTCACCACGTCGTCGGTAAACGCTCACCTTCTTGGTCTTGTGTGTGCGTCTCCACAGCGTTGAGAAGATGCCATCTGTCCAGTCGTTGGTGGACACGTCCAGCCGCCCGAACATCTGCGGGGCGGAGATGGCCTTGGGGTTCATCCTCATCTCCTTGTGGGGGACGCCACAGTCGGTCATGGACTTCATCAGCATGCTGATGCACTTGCTCTTGCCGGAGCCGGTGGGTCCTAGCGTCATCATGCCGTGGCGCACGTTCTGGGTCTCGTACAGCTGGATCAGCTTCAGTACCCAGGGGGCGTGGTGGATCAGCCCCGCTTCCTGCACCTGTTTTAATATACAGAGAGAGCCAGAGTATATTCACATATGCAAATAATAACAATAATAATAATAATTATAATAACAACAATTTAACAAAAACAAATTATTTAGTTTTTGTTTTGTTTTTAATTGGGGTTTAAAGACACTTTCAAGATTCTTTCACTTATATCACGGCTTGTCAGTTTAGGGCAGAAGGAAACCCGCAACATCCGTAGCGATGAATACTGCAGTAAACATGTGAGCACCGGCTGGTACTGACAGACCAAGGATGATATTTGCATTGCCACTCAACATTGATGCCAGACCCCCCTGGGGTGGGATTTGAACTCAGGACCTTTGGTTCCGAAGTCCAAACATTCTACCACTGCGCTACCCCATGCGCTGAATAATAATAATACTACTACTACTACTACTAATAATAATAATAATAATAACAACATTTATATAGCTCATCATTCATAATAACAGTGCCTTGTGGGCATGATGATGATTCCGTATTCTATGGGTTAACTTGAGTATAAATACTGGTTCTTACCTGTCTCTCAATGGCTGCCTCCATCTCGGGATAGCCCGCCTTGTCCAGCGTCATGCCAGGGAACAAGTCCTCAATGAGGGACATGAACAGAGGCTCATCTTCATCTACCTACAACACAGAGCGGCCATCTTGTCAAGTCGTCACGTAACGCGCGGGATAATAATGTGCACATGGTGCAATAATTATTTGACTTCTTTGTTAAGGTGTGGAGTTTTAGGCAATACGACAAACATTTATGGAGTGAGTGAGTGAGTGAGTATTATTGTTTTACGTCACGGGCGGGAATATTTCACCCATAGGTGACGACTATAGTATTACTTAACATTAAGATTACAAATTAGATATGCAAGAAAAATGAAATAAGCATGAACATTTATGGAAAGATATTGATAATGATGATATGCTCATTCACGAGTGCCAATAATAATTTTGTTTATAAAGTTTAGTATTTAATTTTAGAGCCGCTTTCAAGATTCTATGTAGCACGCACCAGTTTGGAAAGGTTCATGTCTCTCAGCACTCTCATCACAATGGTGGGTTCACCGTCCTCGGGGTTAGCCCTCTTGAAAGATCCAAGTGTACGCAGCACAGACAGAATGTTCCTCAGACCGAAGTCGTAGTGGACCTGGAGACACGAGACGTTTTATCAAATGTACGAACAGATTGAATTCACTTCTTAGAAGTGTGGTCAGAATTATTTTTAGCAAAATTCATATTGAGAAAGTTTTTTTCCAGAAAATACAATAATCAAATTCCGAGGACGATAACAACATTGCCACGGTACAGATAATGCATCATGTCATGATCCCGTCAGAAATGTAACTTTTGCGTACATCAATGCCAGGACCATTGTCCGGGGCCTTTGGCTCCGAAGTCCAACATTCTACCATTGCACTACCATCTGCTGGTACTGACAGACCAAGGATGATAACTACATTGCCATCGTACAGAAAGGGAACTGTTGTGTACATTGATGCCGGGCTCCAAGGGCCTTTGGCTCCGAAGTCCAACATTCTACCAGTGCGCAACCACCACCCGCGCCAACAGCCACGCCACCACCCACACCACCACCCACACCACTGCCCACACCACCACCACCCACACCACCATCCACACCACCATCCACACCACTGCCCACTCCACTGACCTGCTTGCTGAGCTGCTCCTCACAAAGTTTATACAGGGTGTAGAACTTCTTGGCCAGGACAATGTTCTGCATGAAACCACAGCTGGCCAACTTGACACGGATGATGATGGCTCTGTCTGGCACCATCATGGCCACAGTACGGAAATTAATCTTCAGGTTCTCCGGCAACTCCTGACGCCCAGCATAACCAGGATTCTATTGGAGGAAAACATTGGATTGAGATATTAATCTTCAGGTTCTCCAGTAAATCCTGACGCCCAGCATAACCAGGATTCTATTGGAGGAAAACATTGGATTCAGATATTAGATACCGTATATAAATCTGGAAATATAATTATTGCACTCTATGCAAATTTTCGCTAGAAGACCAATGATCAAACTTCGCTGAGACTGCAATGTCTTGTTCTTCATTACTCAGAAAAACGAGAATGCAAAGCAGGATGCTTGATTAAGTACCATGATGGAATTAAAAACCCACTTTAACACTTTCTATCCTGGAGGCAACTGGAAATGCCACAATAAGCTGTATATGTGTCTAATCCAGCAGGGAGAGTGTTCAACAATTAACAAATATGATTTTTATTATTATTATTATTATTATTATTATTATTTTATTATGTTTTTCAAATAATTTTTTTAGCATTGTCTGCTGGTCCTTAATTAATTCTGTTGAATATATAAACCTCAACTAGTTTCTGCGGCACATAATATTGCCAGCAATATAAAAGAGAGTGCTCACCATGGTCAAGAAGATGCCGAACTCTGGGTCCATATTGACAGTGTCACCATCTGTGAAGATGAATATGGTCTTCCTCTCCTTCTTACAGGCGAGCACGATGGCGATCTGCTGAGCCGCCACAGACAACACGGGCAACTCGATACGGTTGAACTCGTCAAAGCAGCCCCACGATCCAGACTGAGCCAAACCTGTAACCAAATGAATCTTTTGTACCACGACTTTTCAACCATTTTTCTGATAAATATAACAATGTTTAAATCAATAAATCGAAGGATTTCTTTGCACCACAACTTCACACTCAAAAAAAAGGTTTTGTAACCTTTGTACCTGGGCACCCTTTCTTGCAGCGCTTATACAGCAGTTCTATGGTAATATGTGAGTATTATATGAACCCTGCTGCTTATAATCTGTGCCAATTCCATGTTGAGTGAGTGAATATGGAGTTTAACGTCGCTGCGGGAATCTTTCACCCAGTTGTGACAATCAATTCCATGGAAACATGGGAATACTTGCTTTTACAAACTTACCTTTGTAGATTCTGCCGAGACCTCTGTAGTCCATTTGATCAGAGCAGTTGAAGACGACGACGTACTTGCCCAGACACCTCCCCATGTCCTTGGTGGTCTCAGTCTTCCCTGTCCCCGCGGGACCAGCCGGTGCCCCGCCCAGAGACATGCCCAGAGCCTGGGACAGGGTGATGTAACACCTAGAACACAGTCAGCCTCAAAGTCAGATTTCTTCTTCTACTGTAATTACTCTAATAAATCAAACCCTTCAATAGTTCGAACACCTAAATTAATTCTTTAAAAGAAATTTGGGGATATTTTAAAAATACGAAAATTAAAAAAATTAAATTCAATTTTTAATTATGTGAACACAATCACTTTATTTGTTTTAAAGTCCTTCATTTATTTACCATTTAATTCATAAACATTATCATAGTCATGTTTGTCTTGAAAGGAATGATAGCAATCTTAACATACTATCGCCAATAGTTATCGACTGTTAAGATTGCTATCGATAGATTGCTATCGATAGATTGCTATCGATAGATTGCTATCGATAGATTGCTATCGGGACACCCACTATCGCAATAGGTTGACTTATCGTTACACCCCTACAGGGCACCATATAATATTCACTGTTTGAAGTATCTAATAAAATTTAGCACTTTGAGCATGCTTTATGGGGTGTGCATCTGGCATGTGACAAATGTCCGCCAATAAACATCCATCATTTGTACCTGTCAGTGAGTGGCGTGATGACGAGTCGCTCTGTACAACCCAGGAACTCGTTCTGGTAGATGAAGTCCACATCGGTGATGGAGATGAGACACTGGTCCAGGTCTTCTTTGAAGTAGAAGCGAGACTGTTTCAGCCACTCAAAGTCGTTCACGGACTTGATGTGGAGGCGCACCTAAAACACAGGCAACAGATATTGGCTCAAAGTCCAGTTCAACTTGAGTTCCAAACCCAGGAGTGAGTGAGTGAGTGATTACGGAGTTTAAGGGCAAGTTCATAATCTCCGGGGAAAAAAAACAAGAAGAATAAAAAAAGATACATTTCCTAACACACATGCTTTGTATATGCTCAACTTAACGCAAAACATTAATTTACTATAAATCATGAAATTAATGCGAGCAGAATATTAATGTGAAAAATGTGACCGCCGTATTGTAGCATTTAATTGCTGCGCATTAGAGGTAAGTAATGGAGAAAAACATGTATGGAGACATGACTGTTCGCATTTTATTGGTGTCGCATTTATGTCTAAAATCTAGAGGTCGCATTAAATTAGTGACGCATTAATTTCGTGATTTACAGTATTTCCAGTTTGAGCGGATAAGCCTAAATCATTATGAACTTGCCCTTTAACATCGATGCGGGAGTGAGTGAATATAGAGTTTAACGTCGCTGCGGGAATCTTTCACCCATTTGCGACGATCGATGCAGGAATCTTTCACCCATTTGTGTTGAATCCCAGGATGAACATGGCCCTGTGACATTGACATGGAAGGAAAATTGAGTACAGAAATGGATGAGGAAAAGCGCGAGGACACTGACCAGATCGTCGAATATGTCCTTCTGATGCACGTGGATTGTGATGATGGTCTCATACTTGGTCCTCTCCATCTTAGTCAGTTCCTTGGTGGTCTGGTCGATCAGCGTGTTAAGCAGGTCCAAGAACTTCTGGTTGGTGTTCTGCATGACTTTCTTGTCCGTTCTGGCGTTGTTCAGCGCATCCTCAGAGTCGCGAGTCCAGATCATCTGCAGACCTAGAATACCAACCTGAAACCGAGGCGGCATCACAAATGTAGAAATAACAGTCACAAATGTAGAAATGATCCAAATTAGGAGACAAATGTAGCAATAATAGTCTGGATAATACGGCTGCTCGATTTCACTTTATGCCTGCTAGCCGCTTTGCGCGCGCATATCACATATGTCACATATGTCACATATGTGACATATGTCACATATGTCACATATGTCACATATGTCATATTTATAACAAGCCACTTTGGGGGATTACCTTCTTTTGAAATTGGCGATACTGCGTCATAAAATTCTTGTTCTTCATTTTTTTCCCCAAGTTAGTAATAAAAAATAAAAGAAACAAATAATTTAAATTTAACATTCCATCCAAAGATAATCCTGTCGCTTTACGATGCCCCATTTTTAAAGATGGCTGCCTTGGCAGCCAGCGGTCAAATCCAGCTGGGGTTCCGTTTTGAAACATGTCAGTATGGGTCATATGTAGTAACCGTATGCCAAATTTCATGCTTGTATTACAAAGTGCACGAAATTTTGCCAAGTCTCCGGACTATATTGTATCGTACCTGGGAACAGAAAGTGTTTTCAAACTCCAGGATGTTGAAGGCCGGGTCCTGAATGGCAACAGAGGCAGTCTTGATGATGTTGTGCATGGACCTGAGCCCGGTGGTGAGCAGCTCCCCAAGCCACACCTCCACGTTGCCCTGCGCATTGACGGGCGCGTCCAACATCACCTGCTCCCCCTCCTGGGAGTTTATAGCCAGGATCTTGTCGTACACCTTCTCGTCAAATGTCACCAGCCGCGTGTTGTCAAACACCGACAGCAGGTGGTTCTGAAAATGGAATTGAATTGAATTGAATTATTATTGCTTTACCTCGCAGCGGGAATATCTCTTCCGAAAATGGTGAGAGAGAAAAAATATATCAATTTGAAAGTGATCACACGAGGGGATTATTGTTGTGTACTGGTAGATACAAGAAATTTATGAAAGCATCCCCTGGTTGGTGTGTGAGCTTGATGAAGTTCCACACTATGATCTATCTGGATGGTGTGCACGTTTCTTGAGGTTCTACATTGGTGTGCCACTTTCTAGATAAGGTCTCCATAATGTTCCCTATGTTACCCCATAATTTCTCTAATAATTCAAACCCTCTAACACCTAAATTAATTGCCAAAAATATTTTGTTCTGACCCTAAAAATACGATCATGACCAATCTTTTTTCAAATCCTAATTTCTAATTATTAGAACACAGTAATTTTTTCAAATATTGTTTTTGTCTTACTTTGTTTTATTTTTTTTATTGAATCCTTCATTTATTTACAACCATATTTTGTATTTTAATTTGGTTGTCGCTAATCATATGAACACTGATCATTTTCAATTTTTCTATTTTTCCTAATAATTCAAACACCTACAAATTCAATTATTTTCTCCCATTCGAATTATTATAGAAATTATGGTGTGAGTGAGTCAATACGGAGTTTAACATCACTGCGGGGAGAAATTACGGTACTACGCCCTACCTGAATGGTATGTGAGTCACTGGCCTGTCCCAGGATCTCCAGCAGGGCGGGGTCGGACACGAAGAAGAACCTGGGGAAGAGGAGTCGCTTCTTCTCCAGATATCCTGTCAGTGACTTCTGACAGATCTCCAGCTGTTCTAGCAGGTGGGGCAGCAGCTGGCTGAGTGTGTCGTCTCCCACGCAGCAGACAATCACGTTGGCGTTCTCGTGGGCGCGCTGCATGATCTTCTGCCACGACTTGTCGATGTTACTGAACCGCTTGGCTTCCTGTGAATCAGAGAATAGTATTAAACCTTTAGGGTGTGCTCCTTTCTAACGTTCTGGGCCCATAAATTCTTGGATCTTCTTAGCTCAAGAATGTGAATAGTTCATGCTATAGGTATCCTTAACATAAAGTTAAGAACGTTCTTAGGCTAAGAAGATCGTAAGAATGTTTTCGCGAATAGGGCAACTGTTCTTTAGAATGGAGTGAGCAAGCACAGCACAGAGTAAATTGCCAGTGGCAGCCATGTTGGATTGTGTACTGTGCCGTCTGCATAACCTATTTCACTGGTACATGTCCCAGACACCGAGAACACTGTGCGGTGTTGCTACTTTGTAACCGCACATGTCTCGGACAGAAAGTACAGACAGAACAGCTAGAAAGAAGCAGGGCATTACATTAAAACTGAGTATTTTTTATTTTTTTTACTCTTCCATGATAGAGGAATGCCTATAATTATTTACTTATTTTTTAAATGTAAATTTTATTATTTATGTATTTTTGTCCAAACGTTCTACCATTGCGCAACCACTTGCCCATTATTGTATGAACATGTCCGGTCAGTCTAAGATATAGCTAGGAATATGGTTCAGGGTATCGTTTCTCGAAGCTCTCCTATCTACTACGAGACCATAATGACTCTCGTAGCCATCTCTAATACATGAGGATTGTGGCACTCACGAATGAATCAATATGGAGTTTAACGTCGATGCAGGAATCTTTCACCCATTTGCGACGAGTGGCACTTACGAGAGCGCTATGGTCTCATAGTGGATACGAAAGCTTCGTAAAACGATAGCCAGGCATCTGGCGAGACTGACCTGAGGCAGCTGTTTGGCGATGTCTCCGCCTACAAAGACGGCCTCCAGGTAGATCCAGAGGTTCTGTACGACCAGCCAGTTCTCAATGATCTCTGTGGTGCCGGTTAGTTTCTGCACCCACTCCTGAATGGTGGGCTTGAACGGGGCGTTGTATCTGTTACTCAGCAGTGAGCCCAGCACCATCAGACTGTCCTCCATCAGTGCTACAGTCTCCGACGTCGTGTCACCTGCAAATAAAAAAGTCACAATCTCAGAGCTTGTGTCACGTCACGTTGAAATCAGGGACAATCTCAGAGCTTGTGTCACGTCACATTGAAATCAGGGACAATCTCAGAGCTTGTGTCATGTCACATTGAAATCAGGGACAATCTCAGAGCTTGTGCTACGTCACATTGAATGAGTGAGTGAATATAGAGTTTAACGTCGCTGCGGGAATCTTTCACCCATTTGCGACGAATCACATTGAAATCAGGGACAATCTCAGAGCTTGTGTCATGTCACATTGAAATCAGGGACAACCTCAGAGCTTGTGTCATGTCACATTGAAATCAGGGACAACCTCAGAGCTTGTGTCACTTCACATTGGAATCAGGGACAATCTCAGAGCTTGTGTCATGTCACATTGAAATCAACGACAATCTCAGAACTTGTGTCATGTCACATTGAAATCAGGGACAATCTCAGAGCTTGTGTCATGTCACATTGAAATCGGGGACAATCTCAGAGCTTGTGTCATGTCACATTGAAATCAGGAACAATCTCAGAGCTTGTGTCACATTATTATTGAAATCAGGGACAATCTCAGAGCTTGTGTCACGTAGACATTGAAATCAGGAATAGTCTCAGAGTTTGTATCATCTTCAAAACATGAGTTGCTTTCTCAGAGCCTGTGTCACATACAAAAAACAATCTTTCAACAATACGTGACAAGCGCAATATATAGGAATCCGATTCTTGAAATGAAGTGAGAATTATTTTTTATTAATTGGATTTTAGAGTCACTTTCAAGATTCATTCACTTACATCACAGTTTAGGGCAGGAGAAAACCTGCAACTTCCATAGCGCTGAATGTTACAGTAAACCTGTGGGCACCTGATGGTACTGACAGACCAAGGATGATATCTGAATAAAAGGCAACTTTTACGGACATTGATGCCATGCTCTCGGGACGGGATTTGAACTTGGGATCTTTGGCTCCGAAGTCCAAGGATGTGCTCCACCTACTTCTCTGGTACATGTCCCGGACACCGAGAACACTGTGCGGTGTTGCTCCTTTCTAACCACACATATCTCAGACAGAAAGTACAGACAGAACAGCTAGAAAGGAGCAGGGCCCAAAAGTTCTACCACCAAACACACTACCACCCCCCGCCCCTGGAAGCAAGTATGACAACAGTGCTGTGTAGATGCTGATCGAGGTGCGGTGACTCACCCTTCAGTAGGAGTTCTCCTCTGGTTTTGAAGTTAGAGAACTGGAAATCCTGAGTGCTCCAGTCGTTAACAACCTGCTTCAGCTTGGCCTCGATGTCCTTCTCTTTCACTGCCGAGATGCAGATGTCCTGTGCAACATTCAAGTTTTTACTTAATGTTGTCCATCAGTGGATACATTTTCATTAACGTGCAACTCAATCGGTCAGCTGTGCTATTTTCACTAACAGATCTTAATCTCTATTTAGTAATAGTTTATAGAAAATGATAAATAAAATGCCTCGCAAAGTTAATTGTAATAAGAAATGTGCATACTATAAATGCAGAATCATTAAATAAAAAATCTATAAAAAAAAATAAAAAATTAGAATGACGTTAATTCTAATGAAAATTATGTTATTGCTTAGGCTCCTGATGATGTTTGTAGTTCAATCAACAAAATGTCGATGAAGATTTTCAATTATATAATACATTTTTTTTAAAGTTTGCTTATCCTTAAAAATAAGTTCCGGCACTGGAATTCCGGAAAGATTCCGCCAATGTGGAATTCCGGAAAAATTCGGGCAATCTGGAATTCCGGCACTCACCTCAATGTCCTCCTTGAACTGCAGTAGCGGAGCCTTCATGAGATCTCTGAGCATGAAGTTCTCAGAATCCACGTCCAAAGTGTGTCCTGTGATCTGTGATATCCTCTCCCAGTGCCGGCTCATCATGGCCTTGTGTGCCATCATCTCCAACAGCGGGCACGTCTCGTTGAAATCGTCGATAGTCTTCCGCAAATCCTCATAGGCCTGCCATTCCTTCAAGGCCTTTGGCAACTTACGGCATCTGGGAGCGGAGAAGGCAGTGAGAAATGTGAGCAAATTTGTTGTATTCTTTAGAATTTACTTATCGGTGTATATGAAAAAAAAAAATTACAATTGCAAAATACCAAAATCTTAATAATAATGACATTGGGTAATAACAATTTTCGTCTCTTGACAATTTGCTTAGTATATCAATGACAAAACAGATTTTTTTTAAATAATTCGCATTTGACAGATACCAAAACCATTCAAATAATTACATGGGATAATAATACCAATTTTCAACATTTGTATTAATTTATAATAAATGTTCATATTGTTATAAATCTTGTCTTGTCTTGTCTTATATTTTTATACTTTGCATTTAAATTCGATATTTTTACCTATTCTGGAAATCCAACAGTTCATTGTTGATCTTCTCGATATCGATGTCAGACCAAGGGATATCGTAATATCCACTGACATTCTCTAGCACTGTGTTGTACAATTGGTACAACTTCTGGGACAAGTTCAGCTCCTTCTTGATGCGGAACAGCTCCGGATATTCCGTTACCGGCATCCCAAACAGCTCCTCTCCGCCGTGGTAAGTGACGTACTTTCCCCAAAGCTCGTCAAACCTAGCCTGGAAGATGTTGAGACGGTCGGACGCCTCACTAGGTGGAATTCCCTGCTCCATAGGACCCCTGCAAAAGTATACGAGAATTAATTTAAATTTAATTTAAATTTAATTAAATTAAATTTAAAAGAGGTTTTTGTTTAATTTACTATGGAATCAGGGGACAAGACAATAATGCAATAAGAGATGGCTGGCTAAGTAAACGAAAAGAAAAGGTTGAACATCCAATTCGATAATTGCAGTAAAACAGTGATATCTTTGTTATCAATACTTATGCTTTCTTGTTCATTTGGCTACGAGATAATGAAACTTTTTAATACGAAAGGTAATTTTCGCGAACATTGATGCCGGGCAGGATTTGAACCCAGGGCCTTTGCTCCAAAGTCTAAACATTCTACCATTGCGCTACCGCCTGATCAGTTATTAAATAAATACTCATTTCTTGTCACAGTCCTCTGTAAAGTTGTTGGTGTCGCGTCAGAAAGGTAACTTTCGCGAACATTGATGCTGGACTCATAGGATTTGAACCAATTGCGCTACGACCCGCCCGATCAGTTATTAAATAAGTACACTCACTTCTTGTCACAGTCCACTATAAAGTCGTTGGTGTCGGTGATGAACTTTTCGACCCCATCCAGCAGGTTGGCCTTGAACTCGGGCTGGATCTCCAAGAGGTGTTCCTGGACCTTGTCTATCTGTACAATGCATAAGAAACACAGTTTTTTAGTTTGATTTTGGTGTTTAGAGCCAAGTGGGGTGCGAACCCGCGAGTACACGTGTGACATCATAATAAGTGACAAGCATTTGGGAGGCGAGATCCAACGTGTACTCGTGGGTTTGCGAGTCTCCTGAACAGGCCTCTGTAAACACCATGTCATCGTAGGCATACAATTACAGTTTGTTGACATATTTCTTGATCAAACGTATTTTACCTGAAAGTATGTACATTTGATTTGTCCACACAAGTACATCTTCCACAGGCTGCACTGATTTTTAATATAATAGTATATTTTATTTTGTTTAAATTGTTATCTCGCGACATATCTGGCCCTGAGAGTGAGTGAGTGAGTGAATATGGAGTTTAACGTCGCTGCGGGAATCTTTCACCCATTTGCGACGACTGGCCCTGAGAAATAAGGGACAGCCTTCTCAAGCATGTTTAACCCTCTCCCTCCTGAAGGCAACCAGATGCTCTAAAGAGCTGTGTCTGTGCCTAATCCAGCAGGGAGAGGGTTAAAGCACATGTACTACATTATTACCTCAGAGTTGGGTTCAGTTCAGTTTGGTTTGATTCATTAGGCTTGTAAATATACAGCCTTGGCAACAGACATTTGTAATTTCAGCGGAAAACACGTCAAGAAGTCTGTAGGCAGTGTCAAAGGCAAATAACTCCACCTATGGACTAATATATCAGCAGATTTATGTGCATTCGCAGAAAAATGCTATGCCTGAATAAAAAATATATATTTTTTTTAAATTGGGGTTTAGAGTCACTTTCTAGAATCTTTCACTAATATCATGACTTGTCAGTTTCCTCCAGACTATCACCAAGTACATACATACCTGAGATGACAGTTTCTTCCAGCCATAGGCCAACGAGTCCACCCTCTCAGCATTGCCGTCGTTGAACACGATGTTGAATCTGTTGAGGAGGGCATAGGTCTCCTCGATGGGGCTGAGGATCATGTCGATACGGATCTCGTTTTCGCGGATTTCCACCAGAGCGGCCATTGCGGCTCGTACGTCGTCCAGGTCCTTGATTGGCCGGCTCAGTCTCTTCATCAGGTTGTCGATGAAGTCCAGGACCTCGTCCATCTCGCGGCCACACTTGTCGTTGAGAGCCTTGGCATACGCCCATTTCCAATTGCGGGTTTCCGTGACCAGAGCCAGCTTCAGTGGATCGGTCAGGAATAGCACGGAACCCACGCGGAAACTCAGATGCATCTCCTCAATCTCCAACTCCAGTTTCTATGACACAAATAAAAACGCAATTGTGTCGGGGCTTATCACTGCAGGACAAGTGGAGTTGGTTAAATTAGTGATTTAGTATTATTTACAGTATTTATTGCACTATGTCCCTTTGAGAAGAAAAAGAAAATGTTTTTTTTCACATTAGAGTTTTGAACCGCTTTCAAGAATTTTTCACAGGAGAAAACCTGCAACAACTGTAGCTCTGAATGTTGCAGTAACCTTAGTAAGCCATTTGAATAATTCATAAATTGGAGTGAAAGTGATTTGAAGTTTAACATCACAAGTGGGAATCGTTCATCCATAGACGATGATTACTAAATTAGAAATAAAGAAATAAAGCTGAAAATAACAATAACCTAGACAACAATGGGCGAAAACTTTATTTTTTTTAATATTAATAAAATATACCTGGTAGTATCGAATTTGAGCTTCAATCTCGGACATGATAGGCTTGGCAGCCATGAATTCCTTGACTTTCTCCTCGGGCTCCTGAAACATTGGACAACAAATGTATTAGAGAACTGAGCAGAAAACAATAAATCAGGTTTTCAGGTTTTTCAACCAAGGGTTTCATTTTTTTTCTTCAGCACTAGTAACAACTTAGCCAGGCCCCAAGATTACAAAATGATTGTGAGAACAATTTCATGCTCAACTCAAAGGTTTGTTCACAAATCCCCATATAAAATCTGAGCATGAGATCGTACTGAAAAAGGATTCGTAATCTCAAAGTAAGGAATGAAATAAATACAGGCCAACATGTTACTAAGGGAACTGTGCAAATGCCCAGGCGTGAAAGTTAATTTCTAAAAATAGAATTATCTGCCAGCCCTGGTCTTGTGGCCTATTAGCACCTATGCCACTGTTTAGCTAAAGATGCTACCTAACCCTGCTGGCCGAGACCAGTAGGAAGACTTTCTATCACACTTAAGCCTAGCGCACATGGGCGTCTGCGTCGCACTTGCATCTTGTTTTTATATACGCATGCGAGACACAGATGCTCAAGTGCTACCCCTTGGTGCTGCGTCTGCGTTGCACTTCGAGACGCGCATTTGTAAACGCAGGTATCAAACAAGTTTGATGTTTGACATCGGAGCAAAGCATCTAGAGATGCCAGATACTCATGTGCGCAATCTTGTGCTTGGATTGTTCTTGTGTTGTGTCCAGATTTATCGAAGAGCTAATCAGTTGCCTTTCCTGTACCACGTGATATTCCGAGCATAGATAAAACACAGATTTTGGCGCATACGAGCGCTTGCGTCTATAAATGCTGATGCAAGCACGACGCAGATGCCTGTGTGCACTAGGCTTTAGTTGTACTCACAGAAGCCCAGAGCTCGGAGTAGATAGTGTAGTCTTCCAGAGCCTTGTTGACGTCGCCCTTGAAGGTGGAGATGATGGAGTTGAGCTGGATGACGATCTTCATCACGTCCTTGTGCTCGCTGATCACCTTGTGCAGGGGCTTCACCTGGGCTGTGGGGATCATCTTGACACCCTCCTCCGACTGCTCGGCGGCAAGTAACTCCATCTCCTGTAAGGTGAAGGACATCATTAGGGGGGTGTTCAAACTGCACTACTATTAATACACTACAGTATCAGCTGGCCATTTCTCCCAATGCTAAAGGTATCCTAAGGGTCAGTAGAAATTCATGTGTTTTGTAAACATTTGTATATTTGTATCATTATTCGGGCCAGTAAGTTTCCAGCGGTAATTTCGAACACTGTATACTATGTTACATTTCTACAAAGTAGTCGTTGGCTGATCAGGTTAGTAGGAAATTAACAGGAAATGGGTCTGCGCATACATTCAGTCCATTCGCTTCATGCTTTGGGTTTTCATACAAAACACTATGGGGTCCAGGGGGCCTATTCTTGAAACGTTCTTACGATCGTAAGACAATCTTAGCGATTTTTATAGTATTTATTTATTTATTTATATATTTTTTTAATTTTATTTTTATTATATATTTATAGTATGGCCACGAACTGTTCTTAGGCTAAGAAGTTTGTAAGTACGTTTCGAGAATAGGCCCCCAGACCCGTAGTGAAAAGTAGTAATACATAGTACTACATATGCTGGCTGAATGGCTTCCATACCACTACATAGTACTATGTAGAGAAAAGTATTGCATCCTGAACGCACCCCAGGGTCAGTAGTAGCACAATGGCAATGTTTTCAAAATATCAATATCGCATCAGAAAGGTAACTTTTGCAAACATTGATGCTGGGCCCCCGGGGCGGGATTTGAACCTCCAAAGCCCAATGTTCTACCACTGCACTACCACACACCCCACCTTCCACAGTTAAGTGTGTGGATCACCTTCTGCTGTTGTTTCTGCTACAGAGACTTTCCACCACAAACAATAACATATTTAGGTTGATGACTAATTCCTGTATAGATGTCTAACCTTGCCCTTCTACAGTTAACCCTCTTCCTGCTGAATTAGGCAAAGGCACTGCTCATTAGGGCATCTCTAGTTGCCTTCAGCAGGGAGAGAGTTAATTAAGTGTGCAGCTCACCTTCTGCTGTTGTTTCTCCACCACAAACAATAACACATTTAGGTTTATGAATAATTCCTGTAGGCAAAGGCACTGCTCTTTAGGGCATCTCTGGTTGCCTTCAGCAGGGAGAGAGTTAATTAAGTGTGCAGCTCACCTTCTGCTGTTGTTTCTCCACCACACACATTTAGGTTTACGACTAATTCCTGTAGGCAAAGGCACTGCTCTTTAGGGCATCTCTGATTGCCTTCAGAAACCTTTGGCTCCAAAGCCCAATGTTCTACCACTGCACTACCACCCACCCCACCTTCCACAGTTAAGTGTGCAGCCCACCTTCTGCTGGTGTTTCTCCACCACAAACAATTAACACATTTAGGTTTATGAATAATTCCTGTAGGCAAAGGCACTGCTCTAGTTGCCTTCAGAAAGCTTTGGCTCCAAAGCCCAATGTTCTACCACTGCACTACCACCCACTACCCCACCTTCCACAGTTAAGTGTGCAGCTCACCTTCTGCTGTTGTTTCTCCACCACAAACAATAACACATTTAGGTTCATGAATAATTCCTGTAGACAAAGGCACTGCTCAGTAGGGCATCTCTGGTTGCCTTCAGCAGGGAGAGAGTTAATTAAGTGAGCGGCTCACCTTCTGCTGTTGCTTCTGCTGCAGAGACTGGTGCTCCCACTGTGGGATGTCGGCGGATGTCTTCAGGATGATCTGCACGGCCTTGTTGAGGGAGTGCTGGAGGTCCTCCAGACTGGGCTTCATCACCACGTTGGGGATGGTCAGGACCACGTCCACCTTGAACAATGGCGGCTTGGGGTCCTCCTTGATGTCGTCTCCCAGCATGTACACGTTGGAGGCCTGCAGCCGGCGCTTGATCGTATCCAGGGACAGGCGTGTGCCTGCAGTCCAGAAAAATTACAATTAAAAATTTGTATTTTTACTGCAGAATTTCACGGTATGAATCTTTCACTCAATAAATTAATTAAAGGAGATTTAGGCTATCTCCTCTTTTAATCAGTATAAATTGCACAAAGAGATGACATTAATTAACACCTAACACCTTTTGGAACATTTCTTTATGGACAACTAAAGTGGTTATATCACCATTTCATGTCTTTTTGGCCATATCCAATGACTAATATTAAAGATAAAGATGACTGGAAACCATAATTGAGAAATTATTATTTAGTTTACAAAACACAATCAAATATTTTATTTTTTATTTTTTTTCCCCCTCCTGCTTCTACACATTTTGAAAATTAAATTCCGTAAAACAAGAAATGTATTTGGTCTGGCCTTAAAATAAAATATAGAAAATAATTTAATTCTAGAAAAGAACTGACACTTGACGAGAGCCTCGGTGTTCCTCTGTGTGAAGTAGTTGAGGAGACTGTAATAGCAGCATGGCTGACATTCCTGACAGCGCAGTTTCTTGTTTTTGGTGTCCGGCATGATGCATGTGTAGCCCTCCTCCGCACTCAGGTTGACCATCTCTGCGGGTCGCAGATAGCTGTGCAGCGTGTCCACCAGCTCGTTCACCGACCTCTCCACCAGCTGGCTTTGACTGCAAGACAACACAACACATCATGGCCCTGCTCCTTTCTAGCTGACTTTGGGCCTGCTCCTTTCTAGCTGTAATGTCTGTTCTTTATGTCTGAAGCATGCGCAGTTGCCAAGGAGCAAAACCGCACAGTGTAACTGCGCATGCGTCAAGACAGAAAGAACAGACATTACAGCTAGAAAGGAGCAGGCCCATAGACTGCAAGACAACATAACACATCATGGCCCTGCTCCGTTTTAGCTGTTCTGTCCGAGACATGTGCAGTTACAAAGGAGCAACACCGCACCATGTTTGCGGTGGCCGGGACATGTACCAGCGAAACTATAGGTGGTGCAGATGGCACAGTACACATCTCTACTGACTGAGCCGAAGGGGTAATAACCCCTCTGGTACCTCATATCACATAGTACCCAAAATTCAGCTCTTGAGTAAATTATCGCCGACCCACCCACTCAAATTTCTAGATTTCATTAATTTGTATTGACGGCATTGCTTACATTGCGAGCGATTCCGACGCCATATTGACCACTTCCTCAGTGATCTCCAGGAACTTCTCCACAGAGATTGCTTCGTCCTCCGGCAGGTCACAGAGCGCGGTGAAGGACATGTCCTGCAGCACGGACTCGATACGGCAGTCTAGGATGTCGTTGACGACTTTCACCAGCTTGTCCAGCGCAGTCAATTCCTTGTAGATGTTCTGAGTGTCTGAAAGTGAGGGCGGAATTTCTGTAAAAATTATATGTATAGGTGACATGACTTTCAATCGATATTGCTAATTAATAAAAAGCAGTGAATTATTGTTTTAAGTAGCAGTGGGAATCTTTCACCCATATGTGATGAATTAACAAAAAGGAATAAATATCATTGAAAATTGTTGGCATCATACGATAGTTCTTTGTCATATGATCGTTCTAGTTACTAGTGTTAAAATATTTTGCTCAAAAACATGAGTGAATCAATATAGGGTTTATGTCGCTGCGGGATTATTTCACCAACTTGCGACGACCATTTGTCTGACTGAGAAACGGGTGCGCATTATACATGAAAACTACGTATTTTCCAGAATTTCTTCCCTTGAGAAAGATGTACGCATTATACAAAGTAGCGTATTATCCACGAGAAAATACGGTATAAAAAAAATGATTCCATAAACAGACACCCCTCCCCAGTGAGCGTTATGACCGATACTCACAGGAGTCCACGTTGATAGACATCCAGGTGAGACTCTGAATTCCGGGCAACATGGCGTCTTCCACTCGCTTCTGGAACGGCTTCATCAGCGGCAGCAGTGCGTGGCCGATACTTCCCACGATCCGCCGGTACTCAGACATGATCTCCTGCAACCTGCAACAGCGACCACAACCATTTAACCCTCTTCCTGCTGGAGGCAACTGGAGTTGCCCTGAAGAGCCGTGCCTGGGCCTAATCCAGTGGAGTTGTACAGTTAGATATTTTAATTATTATTATTGATTTATTTTTTTAAATTGGGGTTTAGAGCCGTTTTCAAGATTCGTTCAATTACATCCTGGCTCAGTGTATGTACAGTAGATATACAGTGAACCCTTGATAAACAGTCTAGGTGAAAGATTCTTGCTAAAATTACGGTCCCATTCCATGACAACAAAATATTCTGGATGGTGAATACCGTAATTCATGAAATTAATGCGAGCATAATATTAATGCAAAAAATTTGACTGACGTATTGTCGCATTTAAGTGCTGCACATTAACAGCCAGACTGGGTAGAAAACATGTATGGAGACATGACTGGTCGCATTTTATTGGTGTGGCGCATTTACGTCTAAAATCTAGAGGTCATATTAAATTAGTCACGCATTAATTTCATGATTTACAGTATTAATACTAAATGATATCTGCATATTGAGACATCCAGGTTAGTGAAGAACCAACAGATTATTTTCAACAAACTCGTGGGTTAAAAAATAAAATTATAATATGGGAGGAAACAGGGACAAAAACTGTATATATCTGGATGAAACAAACAAATATAATTCCCTGTGTACCTCATTATCTATGTCTATGTTTTGTCTCAGGATCCAATTAACTATCGATTAACGGTTTTGAACATTTGCAAATAATAAATCTATAGAAGAGTAAAAAAAATAATTAATAATTAAAAATAAATAAAATAAAATATATATATATATAATATCTGGACGGATTCATGGGAGGAGCCTCACGTGGTGTGGTTGCCCTTGAGGGCCTCCTCCTTGACGATGAGCTCCTTGGCATCTCTGGGGACGTCCAGACCCATGGCCTGCAGACATCGCGCCTCCTGGATCAGCTCCATGATCTGGGGGTCGAAGTTCACGTAGGTCTCCTCCGAGTCGGGGTGTTTGACTAGCAGCGAGGCGTGCATGCCACTCTTGGCCATCTCCACGGCACGGCACCAACCTCGGTGATACAGCAACTACGAGAAGAGACGCAAAATTTGGTGAAAAAACCACTAAAAAAACATCTTGGTCTATGCCAATCTTGGGATTCTAACCCGAGTAGCTGGATTGTGATTCCAATCTACAAATTGCGCCAAAGGGCTGGCCGAGACCAGTAGGAGAATCTTATAATCACACCTGGCTACTGTCACATTTCAAAATTAACTGAACACTGCTAATTCCATGAAATGTATTTGACACACCATTTTGAATTTACTGCATGTTTTAATGTTGATTTGACTGTATTTTGCAAATTTACTGGCATGAATGACAGCTTGTATTTCTCTGTTTAAATTAATAATTA
>JAUTBV010105501.1:0-15107 GCA_032361325.1 Lepetodrilus fucensis | reverse complement strand
TTGCTCTATATATTATATATGACCAATAATAAAAATGGGCATAGGTGAAATCTCCCAAGTGTACGAGTCCTTTTAAAAATAAAATATTATTCTTTAATATTTTACAACACCAAAACTTGCAATCATCAGCAAAGTCATATCAGAGTACCAACACATTTCAGCTTATGAGTTTCTGTCAAATAACTTAAGTGACAATGGTGTAAATGGGTCCGACAATTATCTTCGTTGTCAAACATTTATATGATAATTTCCTTTGTGTGTGCTCAATTCTTGAATGCAGTGAAAAGAAGCTATGTCCTATGTTTGATGTCTGACTGCAATTTAGCATATGTTAAATGTTTTATGTACAATGGTTGTAAAGAAATAGGCTCCATTAACATGCACACTTGTGTCCTGGGAACACTTGATTAGTGATAACAAACACTGTCGATCTTTTAACAGCTAATTGGTGATTACAAAAACCAATTCAATTCTTACAATCATGTGTTATTATCGGCATGATATACTAATTCTCCTCAAAATCACTGCATAGAAAGTAGACTCTTTATTATAATTATCTACTTGAGATAAGGGAACGGCAACTTCAGAAATGAGCTTATTGCTTATATACACATGAGTTCCACGCCTACTGTATTAACTGTAAACACATTAGATTAGGAGGTAATTTTTGTCACCTATTTTCCTTTTGTCGGTATCCAAATTCTGTATCACTACTCGATTCTTATTGTATTTTTATTCATACTGACTTTGATGTGCTATTGAATGCAGGACAAACATAGCTTGTTTATACTTTTTACATAATATGTAATTATATCATTTATATCCCAGTGGAAAGGAATTTTGTCTCAGATAAGCAACAGACCAATTTGGTGCATTAACATTTCTAGAACATTTGTTTTCTTTAAATGCACATGAAGACAAACTTGTCATTATTATTTTTTAATGAATTCAAAATTGTCATTATTTTCTTTAAATGAAGTAAAAATGGTAATTATTTTCTTTAAATGAAGTCAAAATTGTCAAGAGACAAGATGGTAATTGTTTTCGACAGGCCCTTGTCTGGCTATTTATGATTTGTCCAGCCCAAACACGTGTTAACAAATTTCCTATCTCTATGGAAGCTGCAGTATCTGGCAATGAGAACAGAGACAGAATTCAAAGAACTTCCTGATGCTTCTGATAAGCCTTTAACCCTCTCCATGTTGGATGCGACCAGAGAGCAGTGCCTGTGTCTACTCCAGCAGGGAGAGGGTTAACTGACAGTGTGGAAGATGCTCTGCGCTTTCTTCTGTTCCAAGCTGCTTGTTTTCTTTTCGACATCTATAACTCCTGGACCTTATCGCACATTCTTGTCATGGTACTAACAAAATGTCCATCTGCTTGCGGGATATGCTGCTAAAATACAGCATTAGTGTTAAATTGTATGCCATCAACATACCTATCTCTGTTCAGGTTATTACATGCCAAAATACCCTTATTCTTCAAGGGTATGCCACCTTTATAGGGTATGCCTCCACAAGACCCTCTTTTCCCTTTCAAAATACTCAATACCCTTATAAGATATGCAACCAAAATATTAATTCATTTCTAGGGTATGCTAGCAAAATACCATTCATATTACAGGGCTTCATTAAAATATTGCTACTCTTTCAGAGTATTCTACCAAAATATCTTATCCTTTATTACAGCATACCACTAAAATACCCCTAGTCTTTAAGAATATCATACCAACATACCTTTCCCCTTACAGGGTATGCCACCAATATACCACTCTCTATAACCACTCCCCTCACAACAGACACTTTACTTACTGGTATGTCTCTCACACACCCGTCCTGCTATCATGCCCAGCCAAATTATTCTCATTATTTTGGCTAGTTACTGCAGTTCAAACCTTACTTGAAAGCTAATTTGGCTTGTTTAAGATAGATTAAAATCTCTCGTAAAAATGTTCAATGGCTTCCAGCTGGTTTTATTTTCTGATTATTGTCGAGGTTGTGTTATTCATGTGTTTATAGATGACCCGAGATTGGTCAGCTTTTGACGATTGAGCCCATCTCTCATCTACAATAATAAAATACCGCCACATGATTTAATTTAATCACCAACAATTTTTTCATTAAAGTTTTGATTAGCAAAAATGGCAATTTAACAAGCTTTCTCTTTCTCTTTTTTTTTTGGTGTGTATTTTATTAAGATTTTATGTTTTATTTTATTAAGATTTTATGTTTTGATTTAGGAGCATTTTATTTTAATTGTGAAGATGTATAAAGAAAGGAAATAGTAGTCTAGGATTAAATCCATGGGAACTCATTACTTCAATGGTTTTGCTGTTAATATGATGGAACATAGAAAACCCACCCATTTTGCCATGTGTTTTTTTAACCCTGCCCCATTAAAAGCATCTCCTTCCTCCTCCTCTCCTATGTATGTCTCTATCTCTGTCTCTCCATCCCTCCATTCAATTTTATTGTTCATATGTTGAGGCTCCATTTTATAGTTACAGTTTGTCTCTGACAGGATACAACTCAGAACAAGATTCCATATCATCTCCGACATAAACATGAACCATATTCACATCACAACATATCAAAGATAGAAATATCGGAATATTTTGAAAATTAGATAGTGATATAACCGTTGTGATTCAAAATGATGTCACTATCCGTCCCACAGTCTGACCTTAGTTTAAGATGTGTGTTTTTCCACGTAATCCTCGGAATAAATGCCGGACGTTGTTGTATGGAAGGGAACGCCACTCCATGACACAACTGTTATTACAAAAACAAATGTGAAACACTCTGAAAAAGCCCTCCAGACAAGCAACTCATAACAGAGTGGATTCCAAATAAACCTCCATTCCTCCCATTTCACTGAGAAAATAAATGAGTAGATGATGTTTAATTCTCCTAAATATCACCATCTGTTTACCTGGGCTGTGTTGTAACACGGCTGTGTGTAGGAACAATGAAGTGCTTGGGTTCGAAGCCTGAATGAAAGTAGTGAAGGTAATGAAGGTACCTGAAAGTATGTACATATGTAATGCACTTTCCATCTAGACAATTTAATGATGGTGATGGTGTGTGTGTGTGTGTGTGTGTGTGTGTGTGTGTATGAGAGAGAGAGAGAGAGAAAAGAAAGAGAGTTGTCCATGTAATGTACAAAGTTATTAAGAATCAGATGAGAGAGTTAATACATATTTAGAGGGAAGGTGGGAGGACTATAGAGCTGTACCCTGAAGGTACTGAAATTAATTTGATTAAATTTTGACAGAATAAAAACCTGCAAGTATAATATGATGCCAGATAGGATAGCAAAGAGAATCCTATCTAAGGAGTCAAAATACTGCTAGATTAATATTTAATATTATGTCATTCATATTACTTTTGTGATCCTATCTGGTTTCAATATATATCAGTGTATAAAACTCCAGCAATTTCACTGCCAGCCATGAGGACTGGTAAGTGTGAGAAGTTGCCAGTCCTCATACATGTTGGCTAGTGATCCATGATATACATCTTGAAAAATGGACAAAAAGTAACATGACATGCAGGTGTGCAAGGATAAAATGTTACCCATCCTCACTGAAAATAACCCGTCGCATACGTGCGGACGGGCTCTATTTCGAACACTGATATATGTGTCCATGTCTACATAATTTCACTGTAAATACATGTATCAAGTAATAACAATAGATACTGTAAGTTGACACGAGATAGTCAAGAGATTCATTCAAGATCTGGTGACATAAACTTGTCAAACATCTAAATGTGCTACATAGACATTCATAGCGACCGTCACAAACCTTACTAGCAATCGCACAATAATATTTTTGTGGTTTACGTTCATTGGAATGTTTTTATCAAAGCATATAGTGCCATTTTCAAACCATTGCTGTATCAATTTTCTTTATATATAACCTTTATTAGCAAGTGTCTAATGCTATATCTGCGATTAGGTGACACCGGTAGTCTGTCATAGGAAATAACACCGAAGAGACTTACTGTCCATATAACAGCATTGTGTATCTATAGTAACAATAGGTACCGTATATATGCACCCATTATGCCGTTATTACTGATATATCAGCCACTGGAATTATTCTAATGGAACCAGTGTTTCGAAATTACCACTGGAAACTTACTGGCCTGAATAATGATACAAATAACAAATGTTTTTTAAAAAAATCATGATTTTCTACTGGCCCTTATAGAGGATACCTTTAGCATTGGTTGAAATGGCCCGGGCCAGCGGTAATTTCAAACACTGAATGGAAGCCCCAGGGACTTTAGAGTTTTAAAAAATTACTTGGTCTTGGGGTCTGGGATCTCGCCTGATTTGTTCGTCCCTAAAATATAAAAGATAGGAATTCACAGGAATTGTCTGCACTTCCTAGATGCTTACTGTTGTAAACTTGCTATGTGGCCCCTTATGACAAAATAAAAAAAGAAATTGCATCAACTTATTAAAATTATGTAGTAGGTGTATTGTGGTTAAGATATTGTTAACAGTTTGGTTATTAGGAAGATGTGTTAGATTGTTTAGGGTGTATGGTTAAGATATTATCAGGTGATAAATGTTGTCAGATTGGTGTATATATTCTGGTATACTTCTGTGTAAATATTGCCAGATTGGTATATATATTCTGGATTCTTCAGGGTAAATGTTGCCAGATTGGTATATATTCTGGTATTCTTTATTATAAATGCCAGATTGATATAATTTATTATTATTAGAATAAATGTTGCCAGGTGCTAGTATAGTACTTGACTGGTATTGTGGTATTCTTCAGGGTAAGGTGGAGGCGGAGCTACACCTGCTGTCAGTGGAAGAGGCGGAGAAACACCCCGCAGGACTTGGGCGGAACGAGCCTGACCCCCTGGAGAAACCAAAGTAAGTTAATACATGTATAAGTATGTATATTTTGCTAAATCCATGCTCAAAAGCTCACTCTGTTCAAATCAATTCCTTTATTTCAGATTTTAAAATGATAAAATACTAGTATACAAACTTGTCCTCATTAAATAGATAAACGTATTAGGTATATGTTTATGCCGATAAATGTTATACTAATAATTTATTAATTTCTGGAAGACTTCTTTTTATTATATTTTTTATTGTACTCAATTTCAAACTAAATGAAATATTAATAAAAATAATATTATACTACATTATATAGATTTCCTGATGCTGTGATGGCAGACATTAAAATATCACCTACTGGTACTCAAATTATTCATTTATACCTGATGATGATATTAAGAACACATGTATAATAATTATCTAAATTGACAATATATAGTTTACAACAACATTTATACGTAAATATCCGACAAAATTGGCATAGGAAAAATAAGATGTTATCTGAGCAGTAGGGCTGACAGTTGTTCAGGGTGATGATTTAAGTGAGTCAGTCTGAGATGTTGCTGAGATAGCAGCAGCAGACTAAGTGACAGTGTAAATTAGTTAAAAGTTGGTATTGACACCTGGCTGATAAGTAAGTGGCCAGTGTCAATCAAGCCATGCACTAATTACAGGTGCTTCGGAAATAGTTCTCAGGTCATGCAGTATTTTAACCCGGATTAGCGACTTTTTCCTCAAGCGGATATTGTACCGGCCATAGTAGATAGGGAATCGGTTGGGTTTCGAGTGTTGAAATCGTCATAATTTTCTCTCGTAAGTACCTCGCCGTCTCCCATGATCGTCTATGCTTGCGACTGTTTTCATTAGCCGCGATTGCCCAAGCTGTTTCACGACAAGATTTGACAAATTATTTCTGCTTGGATGCCCCGGACTTGGAACGGAATAGATGTAAAGCCAAGATTTTACAGGAAATTGCAAACATGATTAATGACTTGTAGGTCAGAGTTCAGGGCTGAAGGAAATCCCAAGATCGCAATCATCCTTGTGTTTCTATTATTCGCTATTGGTCGGATTAGCGTTGGGAAAAGGAGGAAAAGGAATGCATTATGGGATGAGCTAATCCAGCGAATCCATCATTGACCGTGATAAATACCATTGTTTTATTTGGACCTATTTGTTTACAATGGGAACCATGGCAACGATAATGAGGGTGGAATTGATAATGGTCCTATTGATGTAGTATAGACTCTATAAGTAGACAAGGGAGATAACACAGACAGTGTATCGGTCTGACAACCAGACTACGTTTTTTTTTATCTTATCTCTTCTCTCTTTCATCATTCAGTACACTAACAAAGAGAGCCAAACCTCTTCCTTTCATTCAACAATTTTGACAAATATTAATATATTTTTTTGCTGAAAGATGGGAAATCGGGGGAAATTTGAGCAATGTACGATCTTGTCTGCAGGTAATCTGGGCGGGATTACTGAGGTACATCAATCAATGTGTTGTCTATATCCACATCGTACAGAGGGACACAGAGGGGATTATAGCACTGTACTCGTGGATGAAAACCTGAATGAAATCTTACTGATAGTTTTAGGATTGGAATCTTTCTGCTGAATAACTAAGAAATTGTTGAGTCCATTTAGGGCGTATCATTGACTCTTGTGTCGTTAAATCACACAAATATCATGAATATGAGACTAGGCGATTTAGCCGTTACCCTTCAGTCCCACTCTGGCGTTACCGTTGTGTATCAGATGCAGCGGTAACAATTTCTCAATTGTTTGATTATAATGGATGCGTGTTCTGTAGTTAACACTGCAATGCTGTCTTTCATATTCAACAATACAACAGTTAACGGTTTGCCATAAATGTACTCCTTAACTTCTTAGTAATTCAGGAGAAAGATTCCTATCAATATTCAAAATGTATTCATGATACACTATTTATGAAATTCAAAACAACTTTTATTGCATATGGTTTTTAAAAAAATGACTAGACCTGAAGAAATCCGTCAATACAAGGACGAAACGTTGTCACTCACTCACATGATGGTTAAAATAGTTTGAGAAAGTTTAAAACAACTTTTAGATTATTTATGATGTTATGGTATGCAATGTAGGACACTATGCTATCAACTCAAAACAAATGGCAAATTGGCCTTAATCCTTTTACCAGAAAGAGTTTTAAAAACATTTGCTCATCCTTAAAATAGCCAGCCAGACACAGATGGTTAAACACGGCCCAAATGTTGCCAATAGACTGCCACTCTCCGAACATGTTTATTTTGTTTTATAATTTCCACAACATAATTTCCGCATTTGTATTTGGCTTCCCTGGGTAGATTGAGACGACCAAGTTTTTTTTTACGAGAAGAAAACACTTCCAGCCACATAATGATGAAGAGGGGGTGTTTAGGAGCCCCGCGCTTAAATGCATGTTACAGTCTTCAGTTCAGACACGAATGTACTTTTCACCTGTATAAACAACCAAACACCAACAATAAAATCCTCCAAGATTGTGAACCAATCGTATTTCAATATCAGTCGAAGATAAAAACGATACCAACAGAAAATTTGAGGATAAAATTCGTGAACCTTTGAACTTGTACCATGTTTATACTTTTGTGTAGTTTTTTAAGTTTTCTAGCTGGAGGGAATACTGACTATATCTCTGCCATTTTGTATGCAACATGGTTTATGTCTCTTGACGTGTTTGGGTTCAATTGCTTGCACAATGTTTTGAAATAGTTTTACTACTGGAAAATAAAAATTAGAAGAAATTGTTTTGTTTTTATTTTGACATTTTATGTGCCAGTCTATTCTTAGCTTTGGTCATGAATGTATTATGTGTGTGGCTTTACCACAATGAAACATTTGCGTGTTACGATTTATGTGTCTCATTCTTGAATTTTATGTCAGGTATTAGACTAGGGTGTTTGGTAATAGCTTTTGGATTAGTTTTATTGTTTATATATAAAATTCATTTTAGAGGTGGTTATCATTTATGAATCCCAGTCTTGAATTTAGAATTATGGATTAGACTGTTATTTGTATTAATGAGGTTTTGATTTTGATCTATATAAGTAGTAAGGTTGGGTTTAGGGATTGAATTGTTTTATGAGCATAAATTGCAAAAAAATATTAATGTGATTCTGAATGTAGCTCATCCTGAAAATATAAAAAATAGCTGAAATAGCACTAAATACTAACATTTAACTTTGTATGTAACTATAAATAGTTGACAGCAATTATACTAAAATTTAACTTTGTATGTAACTTTAATTGATTTGGGATCAAAACTAAAAACCATAATAACATGTGGGTGCATTAAAGTTCATGCTATTTACAAATGTAAAAATAAAACATTCCCAGTTTGAAATGTAATTATAAAATAATTATGTATTTAAATATCTACAGTATTCTATTAAAACAATTCTTCAGAAAATGTCAAAGAACTTTGGCAATCTTATAAATGTCATGATGTAACTATTAATTTTGATATGCTTATATGTCAGAACTTTTTTTTAAAATGTTAACATGCTGATTTGTTTGTGAAAATATATTTTTGGTAAATGTTTCTACTGTGTATTTTTATTTCAGTCGGCCTGATTCGTCATTCATTTGGTTTCTGAACCCACTCAAGTCAATCCGCTACATCCTATGGCACAACTACAAGTGGGTCATTCTGAAAGTGTTCATCGTGTTGCTTCTGTCAGCCATCTTGGTCCTCTTCTTCTACTCCATGCCAGGTTACACTGTCAAGAAGATGTTTGGAGCTTGATTCTGACATGAATATGCATCTCGGCTCTGATTGGTTGAAAACTATTAAGACTTTTACTGTAAAAGCTTTCAGCCATTCAGATTGAACCAGAAATTCTATTGGACAATTTTGGAGTTTTCTTCACTGGATGAATCTCAAGTTATTTGTATTTGAAATGGACCAATCAGAAGAGACATGTGATTTATTTTACAGACTGTGATTGGATGAGAGAAATGTGATGGTTGGTAGGTGATTGTACAGTGATTGTGAATGGAGAGGAAGGTTGTGCACTAAAGCTAATGAAGAAGCATTGGACTGCAAACAAATATGACTTGGTTTAAGTCATTTAATAGACTTAATTAGTAAAAGTAATAATTAGTATATGTACCACAGTTTCACCAAAAATGTTCTAGTCAGGAGTATTAAATGCAATGCACTAGCTTAGACAATAGTGAGCATGTCAAGTGCAGTTAGTAGAATACACATTTATTGTTATTTGAACTATTTGAAATTAAAACATGTTTGAAATTAATATTTTAAGGTAATTATGGAACACTCTCCTTACTACTAGTAGCGGAGATATAACTAATTACTTGCTAGTTATGGACGTTGTTAGGCAAATGATTATTCAACCAGTTAGTATTTATCCAACACATTCACATAATTACATGCAAGTGTTTAGGTAGGTAATGTGGAAAGCCTAAAATGCACTCAGTACCAAAATAGTATTTGCACTTGCCCTTGTAAACAAGCATGTCATATGCATATGTCTTATGCACACACCTAAAGATTTTAGAAGAGGAATGTTTTGTGGCATTTGAAATTGAGAGTTAATACAAATAAAACATAATTAGCTTAATAAGCTTCCTTCCTATGAACTGGAATTTCTACAGCCCAAATATTGTACGGACCACAATATTCTATATGATGTTGTATAACATTGGTCACAATATTTCTATACAATGTTGTGTAACATTGGTCACAATATTCTATACAATGTTGTGTAACATTGGTCACAATATTCTATACAATGTTGTATAACATTGGTCACAATATTTCTATACAATGTTGTGTAACATTGGTGACAATATTCTATACAATGTTGTATAACATTGGCCACAATATTCTATACAATGTTGTGTAACATTGGTCACAATATTTCTATACAATGTTGTGTATCATTGGTCACAATATTCTATACAATGTTGTGTAACATTGGCCACAATATTCTATACAATGTTGTGTAACATTGGCCACAATATTTCTATACAATGTTGTGTAACATTGGCCACAATATTTCTATACAATGTTATGTAACATTGGTCACAATATTTCTATGCAATGTTATGTAACATTGGTCACAATATTCTGTACAATGTTGTGCTACCTTGACCATGACATTCTATACAATGTGTTATATTGACTACAACATTTTATACAATGTCTTACTTTGACAGATGATATTCTATACAAGGTTGTGTTATATTGACCACACTATTCTATACAATGTTGGGATATCCCAGATATGTGCAATAACTTATACATAGTAGTCTGTAGATGTTTGTATGTAGCTTACAGTTACCATAATTAACCCTTTCTCATCCTAGATTATGAAGAGGAAAAAAACATGTATTGTGATATTAAATATGAGGCTCGAAAATTCTTGATTTCATTCATGTACTGTAATGTGTTTATAAGCAGAAATTCAAATATGGAGTAATTTGAACAAATAGATCAGCTTGGATGAGAAGGGTTAATAAATATATTGATGGATGTGTGTAAATCTTTCCATTCCAATTTTGTATGATATGTGCAGATTATTTAATTGAACGTGGTGAGTAACTTTAACAAGGGATGTACTTACAACACAAAGATATGCCAAAAGAACTTGTATATTATATGTTCATGGTATTTGTATTTTCAAAAGTTTTCCAACTAAATCCTATACCTCTCAATAATGCATTAGATACAAATTGTCTTTAAATTTTATGTTTATTATTTTTGGGAGAAAATACTTGTTTAAATCATAAGAATGTATGACGATCCGTTACAAAACCTTGTTGTTAATTGATGTGCATACATTGACCAGAAAGTAAAACCATGTTTTTTATATACTTTCTACAGATGACAATCTAGTTCCAAATATACATTCCATAGGGACATTATCATCATTTAATCTGATAATCTTGTTGTTAAAGTACACAACATTCTGAACGTATTTTTTCATTTTATTGTATATTTGAGATTAATGTTTTTGGTTCTGCTACAGATTTCTTTGTACAAAGTGTATCTAAATTAAAGAAACAATGTATATTACTTCTATTCTCTTAAAATGTGCAAATGTTTTTGTTAATCTTCACTTTTCTCCGTCATCACAGTGAAATGTCAGTCGTGTCTGCTCACATCCTCCCTGATAGGTAATAGTTTCTCTCTTTAATACAGCAGATAGACAACATAAAAATAAAAAAATCATTAATTAATGTCCAGCTGAAGTATTTTTTCTTCAATCCAGTTTTAAATTACTAACTTTAATTATGATGTAAAATAAGCCCTTCCCTTGTTGAAGTGTATTTACATGTTAACATTTAAGGTTGGAAATGGCAATGTACTTGGTGGTATTCAATAAATGTGAAAACAATGAACACTTGTATATTTGTACATAGTATTAATGTGTACGTGTTGTGCAGTTGTCTTTCTTCGACAGTTCGGCACTGAGAATAGTGATAGGTGTTTTATGTTTATTCCACCACGCTGTTACAGTTAAATCGCTCTAACCTTTCTTTCCAAACCATTAGCACTCACCCATGCCTATGATTAGTATAGCAGACACACAAAGTACAGCGTTCATGTGTAGCAATCTGCAGAACCTGCATGGAACTTGACAAATATTCATACATAACCCTACCAAGCCAGCTTACGGTATAAGGAGTAACATTTAGGGCTTTGTCGATTTACGATAATTAAATATTTAAGAACATTTTTATATACAATATTTCAGTAGACAACATTTTATCATATGAGATTGGTGAATTAAGAATATTAACTCATTTAATAGTTTTAACCCTTTTCCCTGCTGAAGGCAACTGGAGATGTACCCCAAATACCAGTGGCTGTGCCTAATCCAGCAGGGAGATGGTTAATGAACAAAGGTAATGTGATGGCTTATAATGTTGTTTTGTTAAAACTTTGCTGATCTGTGATTATTAAAATTGTACATTGGTATTGAAAATTACATTAAAATGTCACTAAGCTGTTAAATATATGTCCATGATATATTACACATGTCAGATTAAAAAGATGAATATATATTAATAGATAATTTATAGATACTCTTAATAAGAATAGACACCTATGACATTTTGTTAATGGCATAAGTATCAAACATGTACTCTACAAGTTATGGTTCAAATACTGTATATCGGAGATTAATATAAACCTCATTCCAATGTCTGTTCAGATCCATCAAGAACATGTTTAAACAGAACCAAGCAATTTTTTTTTTGCTGACATGTCGCTTTTTTCTGTTTTTCTTTTGCATTTGTGATAAGGTTCAGCTGCCTAAGACATTTTATATTTGAAGTGTTCCCTGGATAATATCTGTGCCCCACCTTAGTTTTTATTTATTTTAGCAGGATTGCCACAATACTGGGCTTATCTTGAATTCATCTGGAGGGAATGGGAGGGTACCGTATGTACAAACACAAAGGAAAGGATAAATTCCACATTTGGAAATTGGAGGGGAAAAAATATATAAAATAAAAACAAATACGATAACAAATGTTTTTACGAGAAAATTATTTCATGTTGAGAAATATGTATCAGCAATGTGATAATTGTTATATTTAACAGTTGTTTATTATGTTGTAAATTTTATGAAGTGAGAATACGATTGTGTGATACGCTTTAATGAACATTCCTTTGTTGTAGATCCTTTGTGGAATCCCTACTCCAATTGGCATTTTGCCTTTTGTTTATCTTATAATTGTTATAAATACAAATTATGATAGACGACTATGCTCGAAGAAAAATATATTTGCGTGGTCACAAAGTTTTCAATTAATGTAAAATCTTATATGCATGTTATCTACCTGAATAAAGTTGCAGTTACCAATAATATGTCTGAACATAAATGTACAGATATGTATATTTCATTATATGCATTAAGTTTAGAACAGAGTTAAGGTCCTATGTGTGAGGGACTGCCCTTGGCCTGCGTTGTTACCGTCAATACTTGTAAATCATCAATCAATCCTTCCTAGGTCCTGTGGCTTTTTATACATACTATACTGAACTAAAAGTTGGCATTCCTGACAATGTTGGACCAATATGTTGAACCAGGGTATTGTTTCTCGACCCTCTCATATCGACAATGAAACCATAGCGTTCTCGTAAGTGCATGATCACCAAGAAAAAGAGTCGTCGCAAATGGGTGAAAGATTCCCGCAGCAACGTTGGACTCCATATTCTCTCGTGAACTAGAGATCGCTACGAGAGTCATTATGGTCTCGTAGTAGATACGAGAGCTTCGAGAAATGATACACTTACCAATATGTTGGACATATGAAATTATTTCCAATCAGTAAAGGGGAGGGGTTGGGGTAAGTGGTGCTCAGTTTGCTTGTTGGGATATCCAGTAAATAGCTAAAAGTAAACGTAAATCAAATTGATACATTTTTCGGAACCAATAAGCCATCTCAGTTTCATATACACGTGCCTATTTCAAAGGTGAAAGCACATTATACTATAGTACAATGCTATTAAAATGCTTATCACAACCACCAGATTACTTTTCAGTGATTGTAATACACATGTAATGCAAAATAGATAATAAAAATGCATTATTAAGTGTCACAGCACCTCAGATAGTTGTTGTTGATGTGCTTTCACCTTTTACATGTGCATTCTGTACATATGGGAAACTCAGAGCTGGCTTGTAGCTAGCGGTAAAGATAAATTTAATCAATATCAGTGTCTTTAGTCACTTTCGGGAGTACATTTAGAACCAAGGTCTTTGGTCACTACCGGGGGTAAGTTTAGAAGCAATGTCTTTGGTCACTATCAGGAGCTTGGTATGTAGGATATCCCCTGGGCCTGTTGATGTATGTTTATGGAGCCACAGTGCCTGGGTGGAGGACATCATCAGTTTAGTCCAACATCACACTGTTCCTGTTCTCTATCTTCCTGTGATGAGACGGTGCAAAGTTAACTCGCACTTTCTTCACAATAAACTTATTAAAATTGTCCCTGTCCTGTGTTACTTTATTTCATCGTGAATAACTGTACAACTATTTTGGTGATCTGCTTGAACTTGGCAGAGCGAGAAGAACTAAAGTAGAATGATTTGTGTGATGTGTTTAAAGTAGGGATCAAGCCTAAAACATCTAGGTATTCCAATTTGACGTAAATATAGTCTGAATATTTCAACCAGGAGCAGTGATGGATCTTTGTTTTTGATTTCTGTATCAGACATGATTAGTAGTGTATACATGTATTTAGTGTTAGATTAATGAGACACAGTTTAATTATGGAAAAGAAAACATTGATGAAAATAATCAATTGACAATTCTCTCCCAACATTAAAAAAAAATAATAATAATAATAACAATAATAATAATGTGTATATTTATTATGCGCCAAATCCAGTTTAAAAGTATGCTCATACTACACTATTAACCCAAACAATGGATCAACTCCATGGGAAGTATTCAATGAAGGGAGAAGAGAAATACAGCTAAGACTATGTAGTTTGCATTTTATTTTATTTTATTTGTGAAGAATAATTAATTTATGTAGTAACAATATTACATCACACAAATACATGTACATGTATAAGTTGGTTGTGGAAGGTTCTTGCAACACAATATATAGGTTGCTTTTGAAAGGACTGACCCATGCACAGAATAGCATGTCCACAAGCTACTGAAAGTCATGCATCCATAATCATGCCTACCAATTAAAACTGATATCCGAAACAATAAAACATTCACATGACTAATAATAATTATGTGCACATTAAAATTGTATATTGTGCTAAATCAACACTTGAAGATTACATCGTTATCCTGGTCAATGAATCAGTGTGCACTCTTTTTCCTTCTCAAATCCCAGGGGACTGTACAAACCAAGCTGCCATTCTGGCACTGGAAGGTTATCATTCACAGGTCTATTGCTACTATTCCACACAGACCATGAATCGCTACAAATTGATATATTTTAGGATTCATAGTTGAATCGTAATCAGTTCGTGAAGTTCTTAACTGATTCGTATTTATTCATAGTCAGTTCTTGAAATTCTTGAGCGATCGGGAATTCGTGACAAAGGTTCTGAGCTGTTCAAAGTTTTGGCCACAAACTCCCGATTCCAAAGCATCGTAGTTAATTCGTAGTGCATTCTTAGGCTGTTGTATACGCATACACATACGAACTGTCAAGAATAGTCACAAATTCAATTTTAATCTTCCACCCTCAGCTCCTG
>JAUTBV010105490.1:0-15107 GCA_032361325.1 Lepetodrilus fucensis | reverse complement strand
TACTGTGTTGTTCCAGGCTGTACTGTGTTGTTCCAGACTGTACTGTGTTGTTCCAGGTCTATACTGTGTTGTTCCAGGACTGTAGTGTGTTGTTCCAGACTGTACTGTGTTGTTCCAGGTCTATACTGTGTTGTTCCAGGTCTATACTGTGTTGTTCCATGACTGTACTGTGTTGTTCCAGACTGTACTGTGTTGTTCCAGGACTGTAGTGTGTTGTTCCAGACTGTACTGTGTTGTTCCAGGCTGTACTGTGTTGTTCCAGACTGTACTGTGTTGTTCCAGGTCTATACTGTGTTGTTCCAGACTGTACTGTGTTGTTCCAGGCTGTACTGTGTTGTTCCAGGCTGTACTGTGTTGTTCCAGGACTGTACTGTGTTGTTCCAGACTGTACTGTGTTGTTCCAGGCTGTATACTGTGTTGTTCCAGACTGTATACTTTGTTGTTCCAGGCTGTACTGTGTTGTTCCAGGCTGTACTGTGTTGTTCCAGGACTGTAGTGTGTTGTTCCAGGTCTATACTGTGTTGTTCCAGACTGTACTGTGTTGTTCCAGGTCTAAACTGTGTTGTTCCAGGCTGTCAGTTTGAGAGCAAGTGTCACAAGGTGGGGTCTACGTGGATACACAACTGCTACATGTACATCTGTCGGCGAGAGGAGGTGAAGCTGGGCGTGGTGTACAGGGCGGTTCTCCTGGGAGGACGTAAGTCTTGTAGTAAAACTACATCTGTGACACCATTAGGACTGGTATATAGTAATCAACCTAATTCCATAATGATATCCCCAGTGTTTTAAACGATTCCCTTATAGTGCTGTCTATGTGTTAACAAAGGTACTGGAACTTCGTCTTTGAAGCGGACGTAAATAACAATGGGTGGATATTCAAGAGCAGAGAAACCTAAATTTGGACGTTTTAGCCAATTTAATTTTGGAAGTTTGTATGTGTGTGTGTGTGTGTGTGTGTGTGTGTGTTCTACAGTGCATCATTACATGTGCACGTGACTATAACGTATATGACGTCAACTGTATACTTCCCAGGGTGTAGAGATGCCGATGGCGGGTGCCATGACCAGGGCACGTTCTTCCCCTACCGACTTGGCCCCACTCTGTACCGCTACTGTTCCTGTGCCGTCGGCCGAGGTAGCATACAGTATGACTGTCTCCCCTAGCAACCGCCACTCAAGTCTCTGTTATGTACGTGTGTGCACTGTTATTGTTATTAAAGATGTATCCATTTCAGAGTGGGTGTTATTCTGTGTGTATTGGAAATTAATTGAAAATAGCTTATATGACTTAGGCGTTTTCATAACTTTGTATACAGAATGTTTTTTTGAAATTGTAACCACTATTAGACAAATCATCCTCTGAACACTCAACTATCATAAAGGTTCTACATGTTATCTCAGACGTATGTATTTTCTAGCCAATACACGGTTGGACATAATGAGAATTGTATGTTGATTCTGTTTGGAGATTGGTGAACGGTGATACCGTAATACTCCCAACACGGACATTGGTCAATGCATGGTCTGTGAGGAACGTCATTGGATGTAAACACAGTTGCATCGTCTCCATTTAGACTTCTGCTAGGCGCTATGTCAGCTGAACGCATATCATACGGTGTCCAAGTCCAAGTCCAAGTATTACACATAACAATGGTATGGCAAATGTGCTAATAATCGTTTATTAATCAACTGAATATTTATTAACGACCAACAGTTAAAACAAACAGTAGTAAATAGCATTGCAGACACATATGATCGAATATTGAGTTTAATTAAAACAGATTTTAATTGACTAAACAACAAAAACGGTATACCGTATGTTACTTTCCATTCGTATTTGGATCTTGTATATTTGTTTATGGTATGATTATATCGCAATAAATGAGGGTCAACATTTGGAATGTGTTTGAATACTTACCTAATGCGGTTTCAATTGCAAATATGGCATTAAATTAACCCTTCATTTATAATTCATAACTTCAGAATTAATAATGTATAGGTGAACGTTCAGCGTTAAACTTAATAGCATCATGGCTATGATGGTTACTAATGTAACACGCATGTCATTATACACTGCAACCAGAAAGAAAAATAGACGTATATATTTAAATGTACGATTAATAGCAAAGAAAAATCCTGAAATCAACTTACTGATACTTATATATAATATGCGATACAAAAATACATGTGCCTGAACGTAAGTACTAGGGGAATGGGCGGTATAATGTGTATATTGGGCATGGTTCTTTATTGGGCCACCCCTCGTTTAGGCTTTTTACAAGGTATATTTTCTCATCGTTACACTGGATTGACCAGTCTGATGTCACGATTACAACCAGAACATAAAACAACAGAAGAAATTACTTAATCGAGTAAAATTACTTTTCACCAAGAATCGAATAACTAATATGATATGAAACACATTTTAATGATTGTTGTATGATCGCTGAGTTAGTTATTTGTCAGTAAAAGTTCAACAACGTTTTAGTGCATCGATCTAACCTACTTTTATATACGAGTCTACTTTGCAAAGGTGATATTTGTTCCTAAATTTGGCACGGCAAAGTTCCAATATTGGGCATACTAAATGTGCCTATGATACCCACCTTTTCTGATATTTTTCTGTTTTTGTCATAAAAACAACGTATTTTAGTGTTGGAGTACATCTCGTGGTTATTTATGGCTACCTCATCTCCTTGTATTCATTATTTTATTTTATTTCATTCATTAATGTGCAGATTGGATCCGGTTAGTCCTGGCGTATCATTTTGGTTTTTAAACTAAAGATAATTAAAGACATAATAAACTAAAGAAAATAATATAAATGGACCTATGTCACTATTTCTATAACTGTTACATTCATTGTTTCTATATGCCAAATTTACGCCCCTGAATGGCCCAAATTAGGAACACTTTCCCTTAATTGGGCCACTTTCAGAATTGTCTTTGTTTGCAGTTCCAGTAAATATTGATATTTTAAGGCAAGTTTTGTTTGTTGGCATTTCTTCTTTTTCCTCTCCTGTACCATATGCAATAAACAATACATTTAACGGTCTGCTTAGCCACAATGACCATTACAAAAAAAACACATGCCCAATATACAGCCCCTACACTGCTAATATAGTACAACTTGCGTATATGCAACATTCAGTGCTACTGATGCTGCGGGTTCCCTCCTGCCCTAATATAAACTGGCAAGCCGTGATATGATTGAAAGCATCTTGAAAGCGGTTCTAAACCCCAAATTAAAAAAGAAAAGGAATCACACCCACACAAAAAATATACCACGTGCACAAGTCCTTGCTAAAGACGTTAATGGTAACAATAGGCCTATATGTTTCAATCTTTCCAATATCTAAAAATGTCCAAAATAAAGTCTTAAGCGATCGTTTTTGACATGGACTACATGCTGCGCGGTGCACCACACTCTACCTGTATGACGCCTTCATCGTACTGATGGTAGTAGGCCTACAGCCAAGGTCAAGGGGGCCTCGTTGTGGTGGAAATGCATTCTCTGGTACCAGCTCTGGGATGTATGTGGTATGGCCAGGATACGGCGGACAACTGAAGAGACAGAACACCAAACATTCATAAACCATGTATGGGCCCTATACGCTATATAATATGACACCACTCCATATCCTCTAAAACAAAAGTTCTATATATAATAGCCTATAGTGGCTCGATATACGCCACTGTCTGATTGCACTGTATGAACAAGATAAAGCGTACACTACTGGAAATAAGGTTGATTAAAGGCATATTATCACAGTTGGTTGACTTATATCTAGTGGTCTAGCACGGTTTTACCTGCAAATAAATACATTTGTTTTGACTGCACACATACTTTATACAGAACTTTACTTATTTTATTCCACATGTCTCACTAGGTATCATATTCATATTACTATATATTAATTATCTCGACGTTCCCATATTTGTGCCAGTGGTCGTGAAAGGTTACTTTGACCTTGTTCAATGCTTAGAGTTGTTTCCCTTAGTCAGGAAGCAAGAGCAAATGTGAGATTCTAATAACGGTATTTTATTCGGGTTAACCAGGAAGTGCAAACTACCTATCCTATGGCTGTTATATATTAAAGGTATACTATCACAGATAGTTATGGTTGTTTTGAAATGCATTCACTTGACATACATAAAATCATGTTTGTATTTCCAAAAAGCTTTCCACCACTGTGTGTTTGACAAATCTTCACTGCAACCCTTAGAGTCGGGTTTAAATCAAATACGGCCAACGGCTTTATAATATGATGCAAAGGGATATAACTCTAATGTTTCCTTCTTAAAACAATGATGTATCAAAGACAAGATAAATAGCGGAACGTTCCCCTATTTAATATAAACTAGTATTTGTTTTATAACTATCGAGTGCTGGGGGATAAGTACATCAGTAAATAACAACGTTTGGGTGGATACATCCAGCGTAATTAGTTTCAGATCGAAATTCGTTTGTCCGATTATGCAGGTCTATCAACTGTGATATTATGCCTAATTTACATTTTTAACTCCAATTCGGTCCAAAACGACAACTTTTAAAGGCATAATATCACAGATATTTATGGTTGTTTTGGACTAGTTCTTAGCTTATAATTGCAAAGTACATTCACTTGACATACAAAAAGCTTTACACCGCTGTGTGTTTGACAAATCTTCACTGCAATCCTTATGCGACTCTTAGAGTCGGGTTTAAATCAAACATGGCCAACGGCTCTTTAGAGATCATGGTTATATATATCATGGTTACAGACATAACTCTGTTTGCTCGCACACTCGTGCTCAGAATAGAGATGCTTCAATGACAAGATAAATAGCGGAACGTTCCCCTATTTAATATAAAATATGATTTGTTTTATAACTATCGAGTGCCGGGGAATAAGTACATCACTAAATAACAACTTTTGGGTGGATAAATCAAGCATAATTAGTCTCAGATCGAAATTCGTTTGTCCGATTATACGTGTTTATGAACTGTGATATTATGCCTTTAAATGCACATACGTACGTCAGAAGGCTCATGCAATGCTGGAAGCTAGGTGTCAGCCGTGGTTGTTCTAGCAGGATGGTATACACTTGGAAATGGCTAGCAAGGCACACACTCACTTCTAGCAAGTAAAAGCCTTCACCTGGGGGGTTACCTGGGCCTGTGCTAGTCGCAGGGGCTCCGCGACCTTTCTCATCAGCGGGTTCTCGTCACTGTCCTGCTTCCCAATGCAGGCCAGCTTGAAGGACGCGCCGCGCCGGCTCAACTTCCTGGGAGGCGGCGGCGTGGGCGGCGTCTGCTCGCGCTCGAAATCGCTGTCTTCCTGTGGGAGGCTTTAAAAGGAGGGTACGTATTAAATAAAGAATACCAAACATGAAAGTTAACATCTTGTAGAGTTCATTAATCGAAAATCTGATTTGAAAACGAGCTCACACAGAAGAAAGACTATCAGGTTGATACTCAATCTGGATACATGTTCTGAAAAGTAATGTGAATAAAAAGTTAAGAATCACTCGGGGGAAAACAAAATGGGTATTCAAGTCAAAGATGAGGAAAACCTGCTTAAAACTAAATGTTTACATGCTGCGTGTTAGAAGGAAGTGAACAAAGAGTATTTGTTAACAGCAGGGGGATCACACTCACTCTCGGTAGATGTAAATGCCATGCTTTTTGGTCATCTCAGGGGGGCTGGTGCAGTGGACTCGGTTGTTAGGTATCACGTGGTCGCCGAGGACGAGAGGTTGGGGAGTCATGGCCGACGACTGGGTGATGACCGTCTCAAGGTCGGAATCACCCCCCAGTCCCTCCTCCCCATCCTCCCCCTCCAACCCCTCCTCAATCTCTGACTCCTCCTCCTCCTCCTCCTCCTCTTCCTCAGGAGAGGAGACCTCACTGGAACAAACACCACCAGACCTCCGTCAGTCTTTAACACCGATGGACCCACTGACTCATACTGCTGCAAGTCGAAGTAACCAGGAAACATAATCTCCGACTTTAGTATATATTAACACTGCAATGGCTTCAATTCAGGAAGTAGTTTTTCATATAAAAGTTAATCTTACTTATATTACCCACCTATATCCCACAACAGTTAATCTTACTAATATCACCCACCTATATACCACAACAGTTAATCTTACTAATATCACCCACCTATATACCACAGCAGTTAATCTTACTTTATTACCCACCTATATACCACAACAGTTAATCTTACTAATATCACCCATCGATATACCACAATGTCAACACAGTTAATCTTACTAATATCACCCAAACATATACCACAACACAGTTAATCTATGCTATACCTACTAAGCTATAACCAGATATTTAATCTTGACAATGATACAAATCTACACAAAAACAAAGTTAATCTTGCCTCTACCCAATAGATGTTCTAATCTACAAGACCGTCAGTTAGTTATTTATCCTTGGTTTCAACTTTGGAACACTTATCAGCATCTGGGGGCCTATTCTCGAAATGTTCTTACGAACCTCTTAGCCTAAGAACAGTTCGTAGTCATGCTATAAGAATCGCTAAGATTGTCTTGCGATTGTAAGAACGTTTGGAGAATAGGCCCCCAGATATATTCTGGTTATTCTTTGTTTTCCGCAAAAAATGTCATCGGCCAAAGATAACCCAAGCTCAGGCCCCAAGATTACGAAAAATTTCCGAGTAAGTTTTTGTGCTCAACACACATGCTATGCTAAAAAACATGACGTTTTATGAACAACATTCTGAGTTGAGTATGAAATCGTACTCAGAAAATGTCCATAATCTCAGGTCCAGGAGTCATAACTTTTCACCCCCTAAAATAACGTTTATGGTAAAGTCCATGGAAAGAAATACATCAAACTAGACATGACCCAGATTTCCATAGAACTTAACTTTAACGCCATTTCGCCAATTTCATCAGCATCAGATAAATGAAAATTAATTTCCCGCCACTGCCAGATGTTGTGACTTGTTCGTTTAACCCTCTCTATGCTGGAGGTAACTGGAGACGCCCTATGGAGCAGTGTCTGTGCCTAATCCAGCAGAGAGAGGGTTAATTAGGAAACTGGAGGTGGTATAAGTGTCGAAGTTAAAGGAACAGAAGAAAAGGGGGGGGGGGGGGACGAGCAATCGTCTTTCCAGAGCTCCGTTGGAAATCGATCGCATCATGCGGAGTTGGTCAAAACAGAACTGAAGTCGATGCCGAGCAATCATGGGAGATAACTCTCACCTGACATCAGAAGCTGTTCGTTCCGACTGCGATGTCTCAGTCACATCACTGACGATTGTGTGATTGGAAAGGAAGACAAAGTCATTTACATAACTGAGTGTCCCAGTATGCATCAGGGTTTATTTATGAACTTACGAAAGCACATTAAATTCCAATCTAATTGAAATTAGATACGAAAGTATCGCTCCAAATAACGATCTAACACAACCCCTCTCAGGCTGCTGTCAGGACGACCTTTGACCTTAATCTTCGTACACCGAGAGACACTGGGTGCACCTTATTGGAAGGTGGTAAAGTGATGCTTATGAGTTACCAATCTACCCCCGAGACAGCTGGTTACGGTCAAAGGTCAATCGAACAGTGGTCCCAAAGCAGTTGTGTTAGATCATTGTTGAGCGTATGTCAGTATATATTTGGAGCGATACTTTCGTATCTAATTTTAATTAGATTGATTAAATTCAAGAATGATCAATATTAACAATTGATGTTTTTCTTGACAAATCAATCATGCTGCATCAATTGACATCTTGCAAAAAGTCCATGTCTGAACATTTCTTTCAAGCAATCTAATCATTGTACATGCAATCCTTGCTGGGAAGGGAGATAAGCATTTCTTAACTATCGTAATATCCAACTCCATGCTATGCTGTACAACTCAGCCAAGGGAGATCACTCTCAACCTACCTGGTCTGACTGTCGGGCCGCTGATCCAGTGGCTCTGGTGGGATGTTCAGCGAGGGGCGGGGAGAAGGTGTGTGATTCATCTGAGGCCGGCTCTCCAGGTTCAGGTGGTTGCACGACCCCGAGGTCAAATTCCCGTTGATGTTCTCCTTGGCGAGTTTGGTGTTGGCGACATTCCAGGGATTGACGGGCATGACCTTCTGGTTTTCCTCGCCCCCTGGTTTGCCTTTCAGCGATTGCGTGCGGTTTAAGAACGGAAGAATGGGGCGCGTGTAGCCCGCTATTGCGCTCACCACACTACCAAACAGACCGTGATTTCTCTGAAAATCAACAGTCAGAAACAACTTCAAACAAAAATCATAAAACAAAATTTAAAAAAAAAAGATGATTTAACATTGAAAATGTGCATAGATTTTCAAATACATTTCTTAAATAAGAAATTTGAAATTGAAATTGAATAGAGTCGTTCCTTGCGCCTAACAGGCATCATTGAAAGCGAGGTGAAGGCAGCTCAACGCCACTCGGTAAGACTCCACATGATGAAAACGCAAACTCACAATACTTATAATAACTGAAAGTTGGGGATGAAGAAACAATGGCAGATGAACACTGCCTCTATGTCGAAATGAAGAATAACAAATAACATACTTTAATCAGCTTCATGCTAAACTTAAAACTGTTGTTAAAAATTGCTATGACTGTACAACAATCAGTTTTAAATATATCGTTATTCACAGTAAAGGAACGATGAAAGTAATAATTTACGCAAAGACAAAATATATATATGAAGATTGTGTATCTGATCAAGGACTAATTAGGAAGATTCTGTTAATCAGAAAAATAAATGTAATTAATTTGAAGGGGGAGATGGACGATTGTAGTTTTCATTAATTGTTAATCAGGATGTTAAGATATAATTATTAACATACTCTCTTGGATTACTAATCATCTCCACAATGGTTTAGTTCTATCTACATGATTCTAACAATTTTGGTATAGAAAATATATATCTGCATATTTAACACTTTATTGGTCTAATGTAATAACTATACCATTTTTATTTTCTCGAACAAATATAGATAGAGAATTTAATGTCAAACTACGAAGATCAAACATTACCAACCCTATGCATAGGCTCTTCAATATCTTTTTCTAAGAATTCTTCATCATCCAAATTTCCTGATATCGCTCGTCGTATTTCCGGACCAAGGTCGTGAACTGCACGCAGACCCGCCTAGAAGACAAACGTATTTACCAGCCTGTTGCTAGGATACAGATAGGTGTTACCAGCCTGTTGCTAGGATACAGATAGGTGCTACCAGCCTGTTGCTAGGATACAGATAGGTGTTACCAGCCTGTTGCTAGGATACAGATAGGTGTTACCAGTCTGTTGCTAGGATACAGAGAAGCGCCTAGAAGACAAATGCATCACCAGCCTGTTGCTAGGGAACAGACAGGCTGGTACAAGATACTAATGCTAGTGGGTTAGTTTAACAACTGCATCCACACTTTAGAGATTGGGGGCCATCGCGTATAACCCAGCAGCTACTGAAACCTGGTCTGTTTCAACGTAGGAATGACATTTCCTGAGAGAACACCGAAAGATACACGATGAAGCAGTTTAAAAGAACAATAACATCGCATCACATCCAGCCAGGACTGACAAACATGTTTGTGTCTATTTTCTACACGGCCACCTGCGTCCACGTCTATGATAAGAGGCCACGTCTGTAGGCTATGGAAGTGCCCAGAAAGGAGGGACAAAACACAAAGAAACGGGACAAAAGTTCAATAGGTCAAAGTTCAAGGTCAAAAGTTGAACAGGTCAAGGTTCAAGAGTTCAAGCAAGAAAACCACATCTAGGTAACACACTGCACATTTCTGCACCTACACTTGGATGAAACCACTCTTACAGCCAGCATTGTGTGCGAGTTCTATTTCTAAGGTTCTATTTCTATTTTAGTTTCTAGGTGATCTAACCTACTGCAGCCTACCTAATATGTTCTATTTGTAGCAGGTTTGTGTTATTGTTAATTGGGTGCCGGGGGGGTTGTCAGGGAGATGGGAGGGTTTACATGCACCGAGGAAATATTAACATCACTGGATCAAGGATGTGTTAAGATAGGTTTTTTTTAAAACACAGAAAACCGTTGGGCGTCAAAAGGGGTCAGGAGGTCATTCTCATGCAGGGTCGTAATTATTAATAAAACAAATAACATTTTCTTATATTTCCCCTGGAGAAGTGAAAATAGTATACCATTAGCACAAATCGACAAATACCATACTTGATTCCAGCTTCCAAGTTAGAATGAGTGACTTTTTTGAGGAATTTTTCACCCATTTGCGACGATCCAAGTTAGAAAGTTAATAATTAGATATTACCGAACAGCTATATGCATAAGTTACTTTCAGGGAGAGAAAGGATTCTTTTCTTTCTATGCACCCATATCTGGATTGCCAAAGAAAGTTGTCGGAGCTGCTGAATATCACTACAGGAATGTTCACCCATATAGAGTTAAATCACAAATGTATGGAAGACAAACAGTGCCAAAATGTGATCACAAAGTAGTTCTACATTGTCAACAGTTTTCCTACAATGACATAATCTCGCTGATCCCTACTGACAGGCTACAAGTCATAACTAATTACAGACGCTAATTAAATAGTTAAATGTTAGTACATCTGTACAATGTGTCATAGTAAAACTATGAGCATAAATCACTACAACGTATCATAGTAAAACTATGAGGGTAAATCTGTACAACGTGTCATAGTAAAACTATGAGGGTAAATCTGTACAATGTGTCATAGTAAAACTATGAGCGTAAATCTGTACAATGTGTCATAGTAAAACTATGAGGGTAAATCTGTACAATGTGTCATAGTAAAACTATGAGGGTAAATCTGTACAATTTTTAGGCGTCAACTTGTGCTAATGGAACAGAATAACAAAGTTAATGTAGGATATTTGTTTGAAGACAAGGTATATGGTTTCAAGACAAGGTATATGGTTTAAAGACAAGGTATATGGTTTAAAGACAAGGTATATGGTTTAAAGACAAGGTATATGGTTCAAGACATCTTAACGTCCACCATGCTGCATGGATGTGGTAGTATTTATTGAGGGAAACAATATTTTGGGTTGTTATTCTAAAGGCTAAAAATATATGAAAATGGGTGACTTGTAGCAAATTTATAAAATACCAGGTTCCATAAATGTGTAACTTTTAAAATCTCACCTTGATGAATTTATATTTATTCTGAAATAAGTTATTAATTATTGAGATTCCCAGAGTATGATTAATTAATTTGATTAAATTTATATTGTAATTGTAATATTTTTGGCTAGTTGGTTTACCATGAACTATGTGAATACACTTGGTATTGTGAAGTCATCTAAAATACTGTAATTAATAAATGTCAAATAATGTACATTGAATAAAGTGATGGACATAAATGAAGAGGTATGGCAATTAATTGAACTCAACCTGCAAGCAGCAATGCACTATATCTAACAGCCAGATCTACGTATGCACAATATCTAGTAAATAAATGGAAGGAGTATTGACTACATATATTTATATAAAATATAACAACACTGTGACAAGAGAAAAATGAACATTATGTCGAGATGAGATGAAATGCATCATAACTATGGCAACCACTAGTATTACATTACATGGATAACCATGGCAACCACTAGTTATATATGGATAACCATGGCAACCACTAGTATTACATTACATGGATAACCATGGAAACCACTAGTAATACATGGATAACCATGTCAACCACTCGTATTATATGGATAACCATGGCAACCACTAGTATTACATTACATGGATAACCATGGCAACTACTAGTAATACATGGATAACCATGGCAACCACTAGTATTAAATGGATAACTGTGGCAACCACTAGTATTACATGGATAACCATGGCAACCATTAGTATTACATGGATAACCATGGCAACCCCAATGGGCAACCATCAGTATTACATGGATAACCATGGCGACCACTAGTATTACATGGGTAATTATCTCTGTAGAAGATGAAAGCTAGGTTAGTTGAGATCGGTAGAAGCCACTAGCATGCACTGTTAGGAGATAACTGCTCTGGAGATAATTCAGAGATATTCCAAGCATACTAGGCATTGTACATGTCCAAATCATACATATAAATGTAGTATGGTCATCGTATTCTGTTTCTTTCAAATTAAACATGCTTAAAGTATCAAATAAACATCATACTTATTTCAATAAAATGCTTATGTACAATGAGAATAAAGGCTGTTCTTTTATCAAGAATACAAATATTTAATTTCTTCACAATTCGAGTGAAATAAAGAATGTGTCAAAGTTATTTACAATGAGATCATTCTTCAAAATTAACCAATAACAAATTTAATATAAATACAAAGTACTTTGATTGACATTAATTGAATATTAAAAAGATATCCACAGCCAGTTACATGAACACTTTAATAAATACAATGGTTGCCAATTTTAAATAACTCAAAAACATTAAATGATTTATCTTAACACAAAAAATAGAAATACATTTTTGTATTTAAATTAAATGAACTTTTTCAAATATACATAAATGAAGAAGAAATGAGATTTCAAACATTTCACACACACCCCTATCCCCAACCAGATACTAGTCTAGTCTATTCATAAGCTCTACTTACATGATGTATGTTCTCGTCCTACTTACATGTAGAGCATTTGTATGCTCTTGTCCCTTCTGTATCTTGACCATCTGCTCTTTCCGTTTCTTGAAGCGACGGAAATAGTCTTGGATCAGAAAGGTTGCATAGAATTTTCCCACAGTCACATCATCATCCCCTGTATAGAAGAAAACGGTCTCCACAATTAGTCTTGAACACGTTTTCAGTGTTTGTGGTTGTGACATAACAATGCAGAAAGATGCCTAGTTAGACAAATACCATATATGAAATCTTGCAATATACAGGAGTCTTGTGAATCACAATTCAGTGAAAGCTGGTTTAATAAAAAATTAACAATAATTTATAATAATAATAAAAGAATATGCAGCCCCTCCCAAAAACTGTCAAACATCTACAAATCTACCCAGTTCCCTTTCGCACAACCCCCTCCCTTTAGCACAACCCCCTCCCTCCTCACTCTAGCCTACTCACATGTCCCTACCAATATATCCATTTTCTTTATTCAAAATATGCCCCCTCCCCCCATTCTACACTATCCAATTCACTGTCACTAATCTTCTATAATTTTTAAAGTGCCTCGTACCTCATACACAGACCCTTACAATGTACATATATCACTGACAACTCTTTTCCAGCATTCTTTCACTAACCCATTGTGATTGACAAACTGAAGGGTTGATTGACACTTTAGGAGTTAACATAGCACTTGTCAGCCACAGTTTTAACAGCGATGGTTATAAGGGGTTACAGAGAGGTTTTAATAAATGTACTGAATATATGAGCCAATATATGTAGTTAGAACAAACATACAGATATATAGGAGTGGATTTACTTGTTTATTAGATACAATAAAATATTAATCCATATAATATTTATGCAGTTATAGTTCAATAAAGTAATTATTAATAAAGAAGTTACCTAATCAAGCCACGCATTGCTATTTTCTAGAATCGATAGTGGCCAATATACTCTTAAGAGATGAATTCTATTAGCAATCTTGTACAATAAATTAATATTTAATAATCTGTGAAATTGTACAATAAAATATGTTTGCAACCTGAAAACAATGTGTCATTAATGTCATGGTAACATATGTCAATATTGTCATGGTAACATGTGTCACTGTCATGACAAGTTCAGTACGGCCACTGGAGAAAACAATGCAGGTGTCACTGCCAGTCATGAGACAACTCCAGATGAAAACTGTAAATGCAGACCACTAGAAATAAGTAATTATGATTTTTTTTTTTATCATCATTATATTCAGTTGCATGGTCGGAAAACGTAAATCTGTGAAGTACAATCCTGAATTGGAGTTGTCTGTTGACTGGCAACGTTCAAACATGGCCACATGCTGGCAACAGGATTATATATGGGAGAACTGCGGTCAACCACCAAACCATGACTGCATGTAACATGCTGACTATTGCTACTTTATACTGCTAACTTCAGGTGATTATCATCGCTATCAGAATATAAAATACCAGCATCTTTCTAAATTTGAAAACTGAGCAATGTTTTACAATAAATGAGCATTATTTTGTAATCAATGATAATGTTTTACAATAAATAACAAATTTCACAATAAATGAGTATTTTTCACGATAAATTAGCAATTTTAACAGTGAATGAAATGTAACAATGTAATCATAGTTTGGTGGTGCGAGCTTGTCTACTATCTAAAGCGTATATTACATCACAATTACAATATCTAGCACCATGTATGTTGAAGGGGGAAGATTGTATTTCAACATTAAACAGTGTTAATTGATTACAAAAGTCACTGTACAGTGATGTATAAAACATTGAATTTCTGTGTATTACTAGAAAAATATTTGTTAAATCTTTCCCCATAATATACATAAGCTATTTATTGACCTCTTATCTGCTGAGCATAAGAATGAAATGATGAATCGTTTACAAAAAATATCTAAATATATATTTTCTTTTCAGCATTTAAACTTCTCCCTGCTGGATTAGGCATAGACACTGCTCTTTAGAGCATCTCCTGCTGCCTCCAGCATGGAGAGAGTTAATTAGCAATTTTCACAATATTCAGCAGATAAGAAGCCATCCTCAAAAATGCAGGGTATATATATGTATATACACATAATCTACCCAGAGCTGCTCTAAATACCACGGTTGCTAAATGTCACAGCTTCCTGTCGCACTGCATTGTGGGTGGGTACTGAGAGCAGCTCGGGGCAGACGCGCACGTCCTGGACGTTTGAGGACGACGTGCAATACCTGTACACCACCACACGTCAGCGTGTCGCTATCTCGCCTTAAGAGGCTGCTATCAGGTGAAACTCCACTCAAAACTCGAGCCGACACAACGCCATTCACAAGTACAGTATGTCGCAATTTGGAATTCGTTATCATTTACTGAATGTGTGTGTGTGTCTTTGAGTGTTTGGGTCTCTGTGTGTGTGTGTGTGTGTGTGTGTGTGTGTGTGTGTGCATGTATGTGTGTGTGTGTGTGTGTGTGTGTGTGTGTGTGTGTGCA
>JAUTBV010105479.1:0-15108 GCA_032361325.1 Lepetodrilus fucensis | reverse complement strand
GAAACTGATACGTCCTACTAGGTGGATATCGTTTCGATACGTCACACTTTGAAACATCACGCTGGGGTAATAAACATTTATAAACCCTGTAGACTTTATTACCAAATCCGCAGTTTCTAGCTATTACAGGTACCATATGTTGCTCTCTTTCAGCTTGAATCCTGACCGGCCTGTTGGAGATTATAAAGAGGCTTTTAACATTGTGACTTGCTGTGATGACCAGGTACATTTCTAGTCAGTCCATATGCTGTTCAATTGTCACTTTCTAAGATGGGAAATAATTGTTTTCGATTGATTTTTTTTTAACTTGGTATTTTCTGTTTTTGTTTTTGGAAAAATTGGGGAAATATTATTGCATATCCAATTCTGGCTCTCGGAAATGACCACTTGTTTTCAAACATCTGATTGTTTCGCATTCACAGTGATTTCATGGTATACCAGAACTTCTTTGCGAAGGTATGATCTGTCAAGCTAACATAGCACTAATTCCATAATATCGTAACTTTGAAAACTGATGTTGTTCGAAAACCAGACACATGTCAAGGATCATTGTCATGGCACTTGATCTAATAAAAGTGTAATGAATTCAGCTTTCATGTGTTTCAGAAATGGCCATCAAGACATCCTGAGTTCAAAGCCACACATTGGAAATTCTTCGAGAGCTGTAAACAGCTGACAGAGAGAATACTAGATGTGTTGTCAATTAGCCTTCAACTAAAGGTCCGAATATGTAAATCACTGTTACGCAAAGTGGCACCCATCCGCATATTTATCAAAAGATGTGAAGTGAAATAGTAACACTAGACATATTTCATAGTCAAACATATTTTACCTGAAAGCATGTACATTTGATTTGTCTACACAAGTAGTTTGGGCAACAAGCTATGTTTTCTGCATCTATAGACAAATTAAATGTATATACTTTCAGGTAAAATGACCATGAAATATGTCAACAAACCATGGTTTTGTATGCCTTTAAATAGACAGAATTTGTATTTGGTACACACATTTCCAAACACTGTACCAACTGTGACTGTGACCTGCATTAACTAGTTTTAGAGAAAAGATACTGAACAGGGGTTTGTAATATTACCTGCCCAACTATGCGGTATACTGGTATATATTGGTAATCACTATTATTCTCTGCAGGAGCGTAACTTTATGCGTGATTGCCACAAGTTAATGGGAAAGAACGGTTGCAGCACAGCACTACGTAGCTTGTACTACCCAGCCCTGCCTGACGATGGCTGTAAGTATTTACCTTTATAGACTTTATCTAAAGACATGAAATTGAAAACAAAAATTTCATTTCAAAATTAGTTTTTGGTATCAAAGTGGTTTTTTTTATGTTTTGATGCCAATTCTTCTACCGGTACTAATAATTACAAGTGTTGATAGTATTAAATCCCATCCCGGAAGCCCAGCATCAATGTTCATGAAAGTTACCTTTCCGACCCAATCATGATAATGGTGCTCGCAGATTTACTGCAACATTCAGTGCTACAGCTGTTGTGGGTTTCTTGCTACCCTAAACTGACAAACTGCAATACAAGTGAAAGAATCTTGAAACTGCTCTAAACTCCATTTAAATAAAAATAAATTAATAAATTAATTGTAATTGCAGCCATAAAACAAAAAACAGTTGAAAGTTTCAGTAGCATTAGTAGCAGTTGTAGTAGTATTAGTTGCAGCAGCATTTTCAACTAATGCTATAATTACTACCGGTAGTTAGTCCTTGTCAGACATTGTAGGGAAATATTTGTTCATTATTCTTTTGATTCAATTTTGTCATCGGAAATGGATGAAAGATTCCTACATCGACATTACTCTATATAGATCACTCTCTCACTTGATTATTTGATCACTCTCTCACATATTATTTGGAAAGAGGCAAAAGCAAATGCCTCCAATATATTTGCCAGTGACTGGCACTATGTGGTGTTTGTATGTATTACAGCTATAAAGCCAGGGCAGGTGCGGTGTGGGGAACACTCGGACTACGGCACTGTGACACTGTTGTTCCAAGACCAGGTCGGAGGACTGGAGGTAACTACCGTAACTGGACGTGACTAATATCTATAGTCAATCTCCTAGTCATTTCTAATCAGAGGTAGACACAGCGATAGAAACTTACATTTAAAACTTACAGGCCTGAATAATGATACAAATAAGAAATGTTTACAAAAAACATGAATTTTTACTGGCCCTTAGGATGCGTTTACCATTGGGAGAAATGGCCCGGGCCAGCAGTAATTTCAAACACTGTGTAGACATACCTTATTTACGCTAATAATTCGATTGTGAGAAAAATTAAATATTTATTGTGTTGAATAATTAGGAAATAAAATGATCATATTCATATTTTTATGGTCCTTATTTTTTGGTTTCGCAGGTGTTTGAACTATTAGAGGGTTGGAAATATATTACGGTAGAACGAGTGCCAACCCATTTCTCAATGTAAAAATATACTAGTAATGGAATGGTTTTCATTTATTGTTCAAGACATTGCACAATTTCCTGTATTATTTGATGTGGAAGTGTATTTGTATATCATACATGTTTGCTGGATATTAACAGAGATGACTATTTCCCCCATGTACAGGTACAGAACACAGACAATGTGTATGTGCCGGCGGTTCCAATACCTGGGACAGTGGTGGTCAACATCGGAGATTTGATGCAGAGGTGGACATCAGACAGGCTTAAAGCCACGGTAACATATCTATCTGTTGTCAACCTGGTCCTGCTGTAATAGGAAAAACCCATAACAGAATCCATGGCCAAATTTGAGGTTTTCTTTTTGTTAGTCTGAAACATTTGTTGTGAAAATGGACATAATGCTTGGACACTTTTTAGCATTTGCTCAAATGCTCCCAACATATAAGGGGTTGGCTAGTGCACAGGGACTTGTAGAGCAGAGCCAGTAGATATACGTCTGACTTGTCAAAACCAGTCAACTAAAAAATGTTTACAAACGTAATTAAAAAAATCATAACAAATATCTGTACGTTTGTTGGATTAATAATGTATAAATTTGCATTCAGTTATTATTGGCTGGCTTATGTGTCCATCTAAGTGGATTTTCCGAAGTCTAAAAATATAACGCGTACAAGAATAGTGCTACTGAATATTCATTACATTATGCCAGCCAATCATATGTGCGGAATTTAAATATTAGATCCCGCCCGAGTAGAGTCGTAGATAGCGCGTTGCAACCCTTGTATGGAAATACAGTATGATGAAATTTTGAATTGGGCTGTTTTTAATAACTGAATGCAAATTTATACATTATTAGTCCAACAAACGTGATTATTTTTATTATGTTTGTAAAAAAAAAAATTATTGACTGGTTTTGACAAGTCAGATGTAGATCTACTGGCTCAGCTCTACAAGTCCCTGTGGGCTAGTGCAGTATAGTTACTATAAATCTGAATGTTCTGTGTTTGAATCCAACCTGGAAAAGTCCCAGCAATATAAACTAAAACTTACTAGCCTGAATAGTGATGCAAGAAACAAATGTTATGAATTTCTACTAGTCTCATGGGCTAGTGTTAATTTCGATCCCTGGGAAACTGGTAATAGAATAGGATCATCACCAAAATTAATGACTTGCCGTAACATCCAGTTATTGTAGGTTTTCCTCCCACTGTGAGCATGGACATGTCATAACAAATGTCTTTACTTTATAGAAACATCGCGTGATGATACCGGAGGCTGAGATAAAGAGACAGCAAAGCCGTCAGTCATTGGCGTTCTTCGTGCATCCTGACGACGACTTCGTTATCAACTGTTTGGATGGGTCAGATAAATACGAGCCAATCACATCCAAGGGTTACCTGGACTACAGATTCAGTCTTACATATTGACTGTCTGGTTGATTGAACATGATCATCAATATTCATGTTGTGAAGAGTATTACAGAGTATATTTTCTCGTAGTCATCGCCTGATATGAAATATTCCTTCTGTGATGTAAAACTTTGAATTCATTCATTTACACATATGTATTCTTCCTTGAGTGAGAGCAGTCCAGTTCATAAAACTTTACACATAGTGCAGCCGCACTGTTGATTACGGGTCCCAACTTTACAATTTTTTATTGTTCATGATAATTATCAATATTTGTGTTTGTGATATTCACTGTTATGACTAACTTCAGGATCCAAGTTCACTTGGATGCCAACTGGTTCCAACCTTCCACTTTTCATTATTCATGATGACTATGTTTCCAATGAGATCCCGGACGAGCCCCCAAATATTCAATCTGCCTGCAGGGCTCTAGACTTAACATATGCCCGACATACAGGAGCAAGGTAAATTGCACTGTGGGAAATTTTTTAACGTTAAGCAAATTTGGTGTCTTTGCTACTTGCCCTAATTTGCCCTGCAGTCAAGTAAGTCAGAAGGTTAGTCTAGAGCCCTGTCCTAGTTATTACACTGTCTTGTATAAAATACTATTGGATCATTGTTCCGGGAGTCAAAATCAGGAAGAAATGTGTTGGAATATCTGGATAAATATTGTAGCACAGGGGCAGATACATCAAAGTGTATTTTAGGAGGGGCTCATAATTTCAGTGATTATTTTATTTCATTTTTAGTATATATAATTGTAGTTAACATCCTTCTAGGATGCCTTTCAACATACTGTCTAAAGCTGTGTCAATATCAAGTGTTATAACCCAACCATAATACAAAATATATGTTTATTAAACAAAATTCTCCAATTCTAGGGGTGGGGGGCAAGCCGGGTGAGCCCACCCCCACCCCCCTTGCATCCGCCCCTGTAGCATGTAAATACTCAAGAGTGTGTACCCAGAATCTAGATATACAGCATATATTATAAAGATATTACTTTGAAAGCTAGTCAGCATAAAAAGTCGATCTCAAACCATAATGTATTAATGCGAGATAGTAACAATGAATTGTGTGCTTACTATTGCCAGTTTTTTATCATCTCCCTTTTTAAATTTTGGAGAAACATTTACCTGTATACCATATTGTATTTTACAATTTGTATGCAAGGAAATAAAATATTTACACAAGCTGATTTGTCTGCATGTTGTTATCTTCAGATACTTGTATACAGTAATGGGTTCAGGAAGAATTGTATTAATTAAAGTTTATCTGAATGCAAATACAGTAGACCTCACATAACAAACTATTATTATTATTATTATTATTATTATTATTATTATTATTAATGTCCATTATATGCGAAGTCCGTTACCGTATATGCCATAATTATAATATGCCATAATTAGAATATGCCATAATTAGCGTTAGACTGGACTTCAGATTCAGTCCATTATAGGCGAGTGTCCGGTTTATCAGAGGCCGGTATATGCAAGGTCTACTGTAGTAGCAAAACATGTTCAACACTTTATATACTGGCAACAGAAAAGTGAAAACATGTTGACCTTTATTTTTCAATTAATTTGTATGACTGAATCTGGTATGTTAAATAGAGAACTCTAATAAAATGTAACGGAAATCGTTGTGTCTATACATAAAACCTTCTGTATTATTGAATATGTGCAGGTGCTATGGAATTGTTTGGCCCGTACCAAATAATTTGCACTGTTGAGCAGAAAATATATTTCCTAAATATCCGAGAAAAAAAATATACGGAATAATGGAAAAGATCAGTCATTTTGTAATGTTTATCTACCTTTCTCATTTTTGATGAACACAGAAAAACAAGATCTAAAACTTGTAAATCTTTAGCTTGAACTATTGAATTTGAGAGTGTAAATCATTCCATGTCACATGTAACATAATGTCAACGCACTAGCCATGTTAACTCACGTGCATACCGTGCCAATTATTTTAATGTTTTAATGTACAGCAATAAAAGGATTACCATTAGTGTGTGCTTCTTGAGAAGTGTGAAAGATCAGATAATCTTAACAATTCTTATAGTACGACTACGAACTGTTCTTAGGCTAAGGAGTTGGTAAGAACATTTCGAGAATAGGCCCAAAGTTATCCCCATACACACTTCCAATTCCTTTCACCGGATTCTGCAAAACCTAGTCGACCATAACCATAACCATAGATTCCATAATTCCATGTTTTTCGTGGAGAGAGAAGTTAACTGTATGATAACGTCAGTTTTAACATTGTAATACTACTATGTTTATTGCGAGTGTCTATACGTAAACGTAAATATTAAATACATGCTTTAAAAAGCATAATACCTCGAATATTACCGGAATAAAGCAACAGTAAAATCATAGACATTGATTTCTAACATTTCGAGAAGAAGAAAATAAGTAATTTATAAAATATATAATATACAAGTTCCGTTTTAGAATAGGCCTAGAAGTTTTCTTAACACTTTTTAGGCATCATATATGAAGGATAACACCGATATAATATGTAACACAAATTTATTCTTGAAAATTGCATGAGAAATATGTTACAATAAACAAATAAAAACAATCAAGCAGCACTGTGGAGCAGCCAGGCTGGTTCGACGTCGAATACTGACAATCTGACAAGCGCGAACAACCAGGAACGCATGGAAACAACATGCACGTGGAACAATAGTAATGGCCGCCATGTGCGAAAATGGCATCAAAACAAGCAACATTCTCACATAGTTATCAAACAAGATTTCGGACAAACATTTATATATTTGCATAATATGCTTTATCTAGTAGTTTCAATATTTTATTCATCTTTACATCATACTGAGTATATATATATTATAATCGAAACAATCAATGTCAATTGAGAACAATATAAACAATGGGAATAATAAAAACAAGGTGGAAAATAAGCTCGAAAAGCTGGGTTGGTGTGTAGCTCTTTTGAAAGTGACAAATAGTGTAATGGAATTTACTACAATGTCATATTAAGTTAACAACAAAACGAGATTTCAACATATATACATGGAAGAACAAATAATAATGAAAGAAAGTACATGCATCGCCTCGATAATGTGACGGCTGTCTAGATCGAAGACCACCAAAAAAACGCAAGTTACAATAGAGAAAAACAACCAGCATTCGAGAGCATTATACATATATAGGCTACTACACTAGAACATGTGGAAATGAGTATTTAGGCCTATATGCTCTCTAGGAAAGTAACTTTCAAAATGTGTCCAAACACGACGTTCCGATGTTGAGGATAATTCTAGCAATAATGCTGTCATGTCGGTCAGTTCAGTCTAGATGTATTTATAAATGTACAGCTTGTAATCCTTACTTGCCAGCACCACCGACTCCTCCATCAAAGCCACGTCAAAGCACTGGGCGTGCTTCACCTTCGACTCAAACGCATTGATGAGTTGTCCATCTTGCGTGAACACCGTCAGGTTGAAGTTGTTGTGGTTATCAGCAACGATCACCTCCCCTGCCGAGCTGAGACGGACTCCGATTGGATAGTTGGTGATGCCCTCTCCGCCGATCTGCCTCAGGAAGACTCCTTGGTAGCTGAACACCTTGACGCAGTGCGCGCGGTTGTCGCTGATGAAGATCTCCTCCTTGTCGTTTACGACGACGCTGTTGGGGAACTGCACGTGCTTCGAGCAGCCGAACATGCTGAGGATGTTTCCGAGTTGGTCGAAGATGATGACCCGCATGACCTTGCACTCCACGATGATGATCCTGTCCTGGTTGTCCACAGTAACTCCTCTCGGGTGCTGCAAGACGTTGGCGCCAAACTTGCGGACGAAGTGACCGTACTGCGTATAGATCTGAACCTGGTGGGTGGGACTTCTCTCCGTGACGACCAGATCCCCGGTCGACATCATGACCGAGACGCGGTTTGGGTACAGCAGCTGCCCGTCGTGCTTCCCGCATTGGCCGAACTGGAACTTGAACCGTCCTTCCTGGTCGAAGATCTGAATGCGGTGGTTGTTGGTGTCGGCCACGACGATATCGTTCTGTCCTGTGACTGCTACGCCGCTCGGCTCCGTGAACTGTCCTTCGAGAACACCGAATTCTCCGAATCTGCAATGGTAGATCATTTTCTGACGCCTGATTGGGGACTTCTGTGCATAGATGTTTGGGCTGAGGAGACGGGTTGTGAGGTCGCTGATGGTGCTGGTAGTCGGGGAAAACAGATCCGTTCCTCCACACATGATGTCAAGTCCACTGGACCACTGTTCGTAATGATTCGAATCCGGGGTCTGCAGCGTGAATCCGTTGGTTGGTGAAGGAAAGCGTATGGGGTCAGATGGCTCTAGGACATCTTTGTTGAAGGTGGTGATTGGAGTAGTGACCACACCGTTCATCTTGGGGCGAGCAATGGGATTCGGCTTCTTAGTAGGTGCACCTTCGTTCTCGTGTCGAATGTAGCCGAACGTGTTGTGGATACCGGCCTGGATTGCTTGGAAATTGGATACGAACTCCAGATCGAAATTGGTGTCGGTGTTGTGGTCGGGGAGGAAGTTAAACATGTTCTGGAAACGTTGCTCGATGAAGTTCTGAAGCAAGAGGATCTCTGTGGTGGACGCGTGCTTGAGGACCTTGTCGATGAACTCCATACCTTGTCCCATCCTCTCCACCCCGTCCTGAATGCTCTGCGCCAGGGTTCTTACGGCTACTTGCTTCAGGTTGAAAGCCTGGTCCAGCTCCTTCAGAACCTCCACCTTGCGTTCGTCCAACATCGACTGGTAGAAGGTGTACGTCTCGCTGATGTCCGTCTGGGCTTTGTTGTACTGGGACTGCAGAGAAGAACAGATGAGACCGATCCGCTTTGCTTTGGACTGGAGTTGTGTGGCCTTGGTTCTTGCAGTTGTCTCCAGATGGCGCATGGAGTCGATTTCCTTGTCGGAGACGTCCATCAGGAACTTGCACTCGTGGCCGCGGGCGTGGTCAAACACCGTGCACTCCTTACATATAGGCTGGGAGCAGGTCTTGCAGTAGAACTTCAGGACGTCCGTCTTGTGCTTGGGGCAGTTGACGAGTTTGTTGACCCTGGATCCGTCGTCCTTGTTCATGTAGAGATCTCCCAGACTCACGACCTGGTGTCCCTCGAAGCAGTGCATGAACTGATGCGCCATGACGCAATTCCCGCAGAGGAAGTTGGAGCAGTCGAAACATCTCGCCACGGCGCTCGTCTCCTTGCTCTTGCAGCCGGTGCAGTGCAGGATGCTGACGTCGGGGACGGTGGTTTCCAGGATGTTGCTGACTGCGTAGTCCAGCTTGAGTCCAGTGAGACCTATAACAAGGTGGAATAAATTAATGTTTGTCCAGTATTACCGTATTTTTTAGTGGCTACAATACAAATACTCGAAAACGCAGGCGGTTATGCCTATACTTAACATCCGTCAAAAGTAGTCATAATGTCCGTCCTATTGAGGATGCAAATGATTGTAAGTAAACTTTTATGGACTCGCCACAAGTGCAAGTCCATGGCATTGTATTTACCATAGCTCTAGGACCTGTTCTGAGCAACTGGGACAAGTATGGCGAGTGAGTGAATATGGAGTTTAACGTCACTGCGGGAATCTTTCACCCATATGCGACGAGTATGGTATGGTAAAGTCCAATTTAGAGTACAATTTAACAAGATGATCATAGTTAATTTTGGCAAACGTCTTTGTAAAACTAATTTTACTGGAATTATCTTTCAGAAGAAAATATTGACTTATAATGTTAACCAATAAAATAATAATGTCATTAATACATAAAAACTGCTTCAATCTTTCATTCTACCACATACTAGTATCCTGCATAAATATTACATCAATTAAATATACCCTCTAGATCTATTAATGAGCTATGTATCCTAGTAATCATACAAGTATGTAAATGTATACATGGACATGTGTTTAATGCAGATTAATGCATAAATAGTATACAATCATGTGTATATAGCTTTTTTACTAGCTATTATCTGAATCGGACATAAACTAGCGCACTTTCAGGTCTTATAAACTACATCATGTATATCTGAATCAATTGACCTAGGTCTTGCCATCCTCACACCCCAACCGTTCCGTTCCTCTTCATATGATACCCCTTGTACACATCTAGAGAGCAAACCAAACAGCCAACCAATGAAATAATGTTCCCCGATTAAATTGATGTCCAAATCTATCCAATGAAATGGTTATTATCTTCGTTCTCTAGACGTGTATCATCAGGGTGCCACATGAAGTGAGTTACGTGCCATGTTGGTGCACAAGGATGACGTTATAGGCCTATATGTATAGTCCACTCGCTCACCTTCAGGTCCTAGAAAGGTCTGGAACTGGCACTCCGGACATGCGATCTTGTCCGTCTCCTGGATCTTCTCCAGACATGGCTGACAGAAGGTGTGGAAACAGCACAGCACTTTAGGCATGGAGTAGATGTCGTTGCAGAGGCTGCACATGGTGTTGGGGCCGCCGGAGTCCATGTCGCTGTCGGAGTAGTTGGAGACGCTTGTCGCCGTATCACAAAGAGATGGTGTTGGAGACGTCATGTTTCACTTCAAGAAGGACGTTGGAACTACGCCTGAAACAAGAGGATAGAATGCATAATAACAATATGGACACTTCACAATTGAATTGCGTTCACTATATTTGGCAAGAAACTGCCATTTACTGTTTACATTAGGAACACGACATTTCTAAATGTATGCACTGCACATAATTAAATGTGGAGATGAAGAGCGATATCGTGGGTTGTACATGGGTCGTTCTACAGCAGGCATATTAGTTCTATACATACGTAGTAAATTTGAAAAGTTAACAGAAAACACTTTTTTTTAAATAGAATGATAAAGCAATGGCCTACTACTGACTTGGAAAACTATGAATATTGGTAAAAGTACACTGAAACTACAAATGTGAATATTTTCCAAGTCTGATAGAAAAGAAAAATACAAGTCAATATAATAAAAACTTTAAAGTAGGCCTATACAATAGGTTCTTGTATATATTAATTGCATGCATTCTTAAAGTGGTTTTATTATATTTTATTATAAGTAAATTGATAAAAATGCAACTGTTTTAGAAAGGTACATGTAATATTATCAAATATGAATTATCCGATTGAACGATACTTTTTAAATCTAATGTAGGATACGAGTACTCTTGAAGAGCGTAAACCATTTATAAAAGTAATCACAGAACAGGTACTTACCCGGGAAGATCAAATGACGCTCGATGTATCCACCCAAAAGTTGTTATTTACTGATGTACTTAGTCCCCAGTACTCAATATGTATATGAATAAATGGAACGTTCCGCTATTTATCTTATCTTCGATGCATCAACTGATCTATGAAGGAATTGCAAGCAAACGTTGCCGTTGCGTATTATATTTTTAAGTCTTTTATATATGTTAAGTGAATGTATTTTGCAGATGTAGCAAAGAACTAATTCAAAACAACCATAAATATATGTGATATTATGCCTTTAAATACAAGACGATTCAGTATTTCTCAAACAGAAGGTATTTAACGAAGGTGTGATCTATGACTGAAATTCCAACATTGATTCAAATCGTGACTTAGAAAATACCTACAAATAAATGTTAACCTGCGTGCATGGCAGCTGTTGAATCACAGTAATGCCGCACGTATCTATGGTATAGGTAGTGTACACATTCCTCAGTTTCAGTTTGTCATCATTATAAACTAACAGTATATACGCGTGATAACATTGAGATTTAAAAAGTATTCAGAGAATGTTATTAAGAATGCATTTATTCTACAGAATACATAGCGTTGTTCGGAGTAGCAAGTCAATAGAGCATCATCAACAGTGCACGAGGACAAAATATATATATACTGAAGGTAAAAATTGAAGCAACACTGCATATGCCATCACTTTTTACATTAATTAAATTCACTTTTTACATAATACTATTTTGAGAATGTGTTAATAAAGCATATTACTTTTAACCATTTGCCGATGGCTTTCTTGAAAAAGAAAACGTTTTATCAATGCGTCAATGATGTTGAACTGTGGACATAATGAAACAAATAAACGTTTTCAAACAAGATCCCTTTTAGTGTCCTATACTTTTTCTAAAAAAATAATTAAAACAATTTTCTGCATTATGGATTTGCTTGAAGTACACACTACTTTTCAACATTGTCATAACAAAACATGCTTACTTTTCACTTTAATCAACTGTACCTGTTTTAATAGTGGCAATGAACCTTCAAAAATACCAAAGTTCTAAACGGTATTCGTTAAAAATTACCTTATTCTAATAAATACTACACTTTAAGTTATGCATCTTCCAAATAATACTGGTGTTGCTTCAAATGTTACCATCAGTATAATTTGAACTATACAATTGACAATGTTTCTATTGTAAATAATGGTAAATATGACTTGACTTGGTAAATGAATAATGGTGAAATACCTTTACGATGCTGGGTAACCAATTAACACATTACAATGTACAGTTCCCAATCTAATAATTAATGTGTTGGGTACTGAACCGAAACGCTTATAGGAAAAGTTAGACCTAAGTAGACTATATGTGCTAGCTTCCACACAAAAATATTATATATTATTATATTTCCGAAATGTCCCGGCAGACAAAACATGTTGTTTTCAAAAAGTGTGTTAAACTACATGACAATAAAATAAATGAGACATGCAACAAATCTCGATTTTCTAAATCTGCCTCGGGTACAATGTGCAAATCCTTTGTTGAACACACGAAACGCACGTGCTACGTTAGATCTAGTCTATTAGATTGTACACATCTCCACGTGCATCGTACCTATGTTGGCCTATTTATGTAATACTTGTAGACAACATAAGCATGTAATGACTCACATTGATCATCCCCATGTAATTATCATTCCAAATAGCGTTGTAGAACACTCATAAATCTAAACATGTTCAATAATATTGAAAGGATTTGTGAAAATAATATAACGTAAAACGTTTATTTTAAAATAATAAACATCAGTAGCTGTATCGCCAAATGTGAGAATTACAGTGTTTATCACAAAATGTCCAAACACCTATATCCGATAATAACAATGCCGTGAGGTTTCAATTTCAGACTCAGTAGATTCACAATCTTAGAATGATATATTCACAACATTTTACGATTGTGTTGAACATGCATCGTCACAATAAACATGCACACATAACTTAATGAAACGATATACTTACTCAGTCGAATATATTCAAGAGTGCAATTTCCTAGAAGTCCAAAGTGGAGTTGAGACGCAGCAGGGGCGTGATGTCGCCGCGGTGAAGTCGCAAGAACGCAGTGTCGACTTACACCTTCCCCGCCTTTTAAAGGTCCATGACGCTTGTCTAATCTTACTCAATCACATCCATGCCCAGCCTAACAGCGGACCATTCGTGGACTGATGTTTTTTTTAGTATCAGGATAACTATATTATGTGATCAATTCATTTGTGTTGCTATTTTTAAGTTTACGCCACTTAGAAAATGCCTATTGTTAGGTAATGTTCTGTTAAGTAGTACGCGTGAAGCAATGAACACATAAGGCTTAATTGTCACAATGTCAGGTGTAGCTCATTCATTTGACAACATACCCCACCCCCACCCCCACCCCCACCCCTAATTCTTCTCCGGAAGTGGATTTGTTATTAAAATATTTCAATTTCAGAAATTAATGAAAATAAATTAGAAAGCTACAACATAATGCAATGTCAATGGTAATTATATTTAACGTGTTATATATAGTTTTCTGATCAGCATAGTGTGTTTCCAATTAATAACAATTACATGTCCATGCATCGCACTAAATATTTTCATATTGACATATTTTATAAAAACGTAATGAATATAGAATGTTATACTAGTTTCAACATTTATTTACTATTTAACTATATCTCTCCATAATATTGTATGATTCATGTGTAGTCAAAAAATATTTACCGTTCCTAGATATGCATGCCACATGCACATCTGTAATATTGCATAGTTTGTACTTTGTACTAGTAATAGTTGGTGGTATGTCCTACATGGGCCTGTGGCCTTGGAGTTTTGAATTCATAAACTCGTTCACATATTGTATGATTCCATCATAATAATTACCTACATTTGATGAATAGAGGTCTTCGACAGACGCGTGACTCTAAATTATATTTATATTTCCTCAAATACATCTATGAAAACATATACGTCGCCTGTGAACCAGCTTATTCTAACTCCCACTACAACGGTTTTGAGAAAATGGCGAATTAATTTGTGTATGTCCTTATTAATAAAATGTGGTGGTTTACAACTGTCAAATGTTCTATATCCGTAGATTATGGCATACGTAGATTGTACAAAACAAAGAAAAAGTTAAATCCTGGTAGTTTTCGTAAAAATGCACATTTTTGTTTGGAGATAGAACGTTTTTCTAAAACTGAAGCACTAAAATGCGAGTTCCATAGTGTTCTATATCCATAACCCTTCTTTAATCACATCATCTTTTGATAATTATATTTGGAGATAGAACAATCTGGTCTTAAGTTGTATCATATCAGATTGTTCTATCAAGACTGTAGAATTAGAACTTTATGCGCCGAAAACACCTTTTAGTCTATTTATTTTGCTATATTGAGGCTAAAATTTCGCGAGGAGATAAAACAAGGGTATACTTTTAGCCATATTCATATAACCTTAACTCCATTATTATAAAACATGGATTTAGAACAATCTGGTTCTCAGGCGACGATTATACGTGAAACTGCCCATTTTAGGCTTATACCGGGTAGGCTAAATATGCCTACCTAATAAATATCCCTGATATTTTGTGTATCCAATTGTTCACTTCGTATTATATCTAGAACGCTCGTGTGCTTCATTTCGTTATTAATACATTTGTTTATTAAAATATATATTTGTAAAATGTTAATATATTCTCCTTGTTGTTAATCATCAGAAAATAATCGTTTCGTTTTAGTTAAGTTGTATACATGTATGTTTGTTTATTTGCATTTATATATATATTTTGGTTCAAAGTTGCATGTACATGTATATTATTTTTCGTTCAAAGTTGATAAAATTAATAAAATTAGACGTAAAACAATTTCTCTGTGAGCTCAGATTATATGCGAAGCTATGGTCTAAGAAAATTCCAAATATTAAAATGTTCCACGTGTTTGTAAGTGTTTGTAAGTCTCTCTCTGTCTCTCTCTCTCTCTCTCTCTCTCTCTCTCTCTCTCTCTCTCTCTCTCTC
>JAUTBV010105468.1:3829-15110 GCA_032361325.1 Lepetodrilus fucensis | reverse complement strand
TCATGTGTGCTTTGAGCATATTATCAGGAGTGCATTATTACATTTTCCGTGTGTTACTAACATTTGTCCATGCATTATTAACATTTGTCCATGCATTATTAATATTTTTCCATGTGTTATTAATAAAAAATATAACGGGGTCAAATGTAATAACGGATGAATGTTATGATGTTTTTTCAAACATCATTTCAAAATATTCGAAGTCTGTGAAGACAAATTCGATTGCCAGGATTCTAACTTACGGTATGTAATGCATTCCGTTTCAGGAATTACTCCTCAGGCTAATTCCTTCAACGTTGTGCATTACATACCGTAACACCCTCGGGCCGGGTATTAACCATCACGACTAGCCTGGCCTGCATTTCATGAAAGGGGTGTACATTTACGCCGGACATACATCAGGACGGAGTACATGTAACTCTGTGCTTTATCGTAAATATAAGCCCCTTTCATGAAACGCAGGCCTGAGGTCTACTTTCACTGTGTAATTATAATGGTAAATATAATGGCATTCCCCAACCGGCTATCATCTCTGCTTCTATGCATATAATCAGATTATGATCTAATCAGTCCACACTGTACATACAGCTGATTTTAAATACAACATTGTGTAATATCGTATTTATGCAATATTAATCATGGAATAAAACTGATTATTTTTTCTATCGAGACTTGCTTATTTTTGGAGAAACTTACATGGATAGAGCTCTCATAGAAGTTCTCTTACTATATATTAAAGCTCAACTAAAGACTGTGTTCTTCATGCAAACACAGTAAACACTCAGGCTTTGAAAGGAATACTTTTATCTGTAAAACAGATACTTTGATCGGTGTATACGTTGCTAATTGGAAGATCCAAATCAAGGTTAACGTTGTCCAGAAATAGTACTTTGTCAGACATTGTCAGATAAGGGTTGATAACTCTTTCAACAAAGAGTAAACTTCTGCTAATGTTCAAATCTCATGTTGGGTTCTAATCACTTGTTGTCACAAATGGGTGAAAGTTTCCCACAGTGATGTTAAAACTCCATATTCACTCACTCGCTCACTCTTGTCAAAAAGAAAACAAAAACGAAGGTAGTGTTTAAATACAATATATTACACATTTATTGCTGGTACAAATATCAATACAATTATGTTATTGGTGGGTCACATTTTCAAGCTGTTCAGTCAGAATTGATCATACATGACCCATATGTAATAGACTCAACACAGTCGGTCCTATGGCTTCAGCTGGTCTGCAGTAAACTACAAACAAAACCTGGACAGAGGGCATCAGCATATCTTCCAATATCAAAACAAATACTACCATTATTTCCCTCAAATTTAAATTAATTGCAATTTGGCACATTACCATTTTTTTTCATCAATAGCATATATAAATACCCCAAATTAAAATGTTATTGGTTGAACTGAAATTCTTGAAATGTACACAAGAGGTGACGTTGATAATTTAGGATTTAAATGAAAATTCACAGCGGATGCAAGACATTCTCTCAGTCGACATAATTTCCCCACATGGCATTGACATATTTGACCATCTCCATATATCGTAATAAATTGAGAGATGATGACTTTCACAAATGAAAATAAAATAAATTTTAAAATTGTAAGTGTCCCATATTCTAACATTATTTCATATCCATTTTCAAAATCATTCTACCACAAGTAATAAAGAGGTGGGAGGGGGAGAATAAGATAATATAATTACACATGTATATTTATTTATTTCATTATGTGTAAGAATTATTTGGGCATTAGCCTTGATCGTTAAATTACTTAAATTTACAATACATTTTAATAAAATTTCTGGAACATATTTAATAAAACTATCATTTAATTAATTAATTTCACATTGAGATAACGCTGCTGGATTGACAAGGATGGTTGTGGACCAATGCTGCCTTGATATCGAGGAGAGAAAAAAACAACCAAATCTGCAGCCTCAGTTACCCACCTTGTTGACGGCAACCAGAGATGCCCTAAAGAACAGCTCTCCCATAACCCTAACCCCAACCCCAACCTTAACAATGGGTGCAACACAACTCCAACCTTGGCAATGGGTGTAGTCTATAAAGTTGTTACCGCAGAGTTAGTTACACACTATTTCGTACAGACAGGCATGGCAAAGGACAATTAGGATTTTGTCTGAAAACAAGCCAAGTCCAATTTCCGCGAATTTGCAGAAAGGTTACCATGCCTGTACAGAACCCTGGACCCTGTGACACAGTTAAAGGGTTTACACAATGTTTGTTAGGACATCTCTGATTGGCTGTAAGGACTAAATGAAGCAATGTGAATCTTCTGGGATGAAACAGTTAATCTGATCGGAAAATGTGGCACTCAGAATAATTATGGATCAGCATTAAAATGAAAAAAATCCTCATAATTTCGGACAATGATTACTGAATTAAATTGCATACACATATTAAGATCTCTAGAGTATTAAAAATGCCTTAATAATGTATAACTTGTCACAATCTTCAGAAACCACATGTTGCTAAATAAAACGACAGGTAAAAATAAATGCATTAAAAAGTCCAAGCCTGAACATAATTCACTTCTCTGCAACAAATCTGTTCAACAAAGGTTTAACAATATTGTAATTTGTCACACTAGGGCGGACATGGATAAGAGTTCTGCTGATTGCTCCGTGCACAGAACCGCTAAAACAGAACACACAGTAAATGCCTACATTATTACACGCCAACAAGTTCTGCACAAAACCGTTGGCTCTGGGGTTTGGTAGCTATGGGTATACACAAATACACAAAACTGGCTCTCACAATTGGCGATATAATATCTGTGTGGGTAATGCATGGATGTAACCATTTGATACAAAAATGTCACAACCAGATGGCGGTATCTTTGTACAAACAAGGAAAAAGAATGAGGTGATGCTGTTGCTATGGAGATGATGCTGTTGCTATGGAGATGATGTTGTTGCTATGGAGATGACAGATGTTGCTATGGAGATGACTATGCTGGGGAAGGTCAGTGCTTGGCGTCCTCGATGACGGGTTCCCCTTCGTCCGTCATGACCGTGACGAGTGAGCCCACTGCCTCGCCCACCTGCCCTGCCATGTGGAACAAATTGCCCACGTTGTTAGCACCTGCAAAGATGACAATTGACATTATTTCTCATTACAGCTCATGGATGTCCTTACATGGACAATAATTCACGAGTAATGAGGAATTACGAATTATCTGTCCACAGTAATTGAATGTCCAGACACTTCAGTGAGTTTGTTACTTTACTTTTGTTTAAATTTCGGTTTAGCGCAGTATTCAAGATTCTTTAACTTATCTCATGGTTTGTCAGTTAATATCAGGAGGAAACCGGTGGGAGCTAGTATTGGGTGATAAAAAATAATATTCCATCTCTACATACAATAATTCTTGATGTCAATGGTTATTCGCTGCTCCATTTTAAAAATACCTTTTGATCGTCCTTTGTTGAACGAGGCATTGGGTTCTCCTGAGAAATCACAGAGTTCTTCTTCTTGGCTAGGGCCTGAAAACAATACAGTAATGATACATATTTATATATGTTGGTGGCAATAGGGACCATAAATTGACTCGAGATGGACTGAGATTAATTCAAAATCTGGTTATATAAACTGGTCAAACATCTAAATGTGCTACGCCCTGACTCGCAGCTGACGACTTCCCATTGTCAATGGTGCGACCACAACATAGTACGTGGTTCTTCATGAAAGAGTTAAGCTTAGATTTGAAAATATCTAGATGATCACATCCTTCTCGGTCTACAGATGGATCTGTCATCCATGCCCTTTTTAGCAATCTTCACACGAGATCTAACTCCATTAGAAAAATTACCAACATCGTATTAATAAATTCTTTAATTCTTTTTAATTTAAATAATGTATTAAATATATAAAACCTTTTATCTTTTGAATACTAATTTTACTTTATCAGTGAGTGGATGTGGAGTTGCTGCGGGAATCGTTCACCCATTTGCGACAATTACTTTACCAATTTTTACATATTTTGTTGTTTGTTTCGGGCTTGGATGGTTCCAAAGTATAGATATATACCTAATTTCAAATTACAACTAATTTTACAATAGACCACTCTTACAGTTGGAATAACAGTTCCCCGAGAGTCGCACACTGTTCATCTATGACAGCCTCGTGCCCATACACGACACAATAACAGGAGGACCACACAACTACGTACCTGCAGCGTATCCGTTGCCGTTGACCCTGGGGGTGGATTCCAGTTGGGGGGTATACCTGTAGCGTTGGGGACCCCCGGGGAGAGAGCTGACAGAGGACGAGGGGGTGGTCATGGGGGTGGTGATCGACGAGTTCATCGACAGAGGAGTCCTAGGCTCCCCGGCAGGCTGCAAGAAGAGAACATCCGCTGATGAAACATTCTGCATAAACGTACACACATATATAAGCAAATTAATTAATTTAGGCCCAGTAGCCGTATTCTGGGTGCCGTTGCTCAGAACTATTGTAATATCAACGCTTTCTATTGTGGCGGGAGCCCAGTTACAACTATTGTAGCACTACAAGAGCGTCGTTCAACGGGCCCCTGGACATATACATTTAGCATCATATTATTTTAACCAAGAATAATATTTTCCAAGATGTCTACAGGCTCCAGGAACTCTTCAAAAACGTTCAGACTCAGTGGAAGAAATAGATGGCACCAAAAACATTTGCTTGATCTTCAGGCCGTTAACAATTTTATTTTATGTGAATTTATATCATTTACTGCAGAATTTGCTAATTATTAGAAAAAGGTATAAATAAATTATTGATTATCATAACTGTTCCATTAGGGTGGTCATCTTGTCTTCGTATTTAAATATAATATACATTTTTATTAATATTAAACCAGTTCTCTGATACCACTAAGCAGATATTTCCTGGATAATATAGGGCTAGATAAATCCCTCAACTTGAATACGAGAGTGCTACTATCTCTTAGTGGATTCGCAGAACATCCATGAAAGGACCAGTGCCTGGATAACAACAACAAAGGGAGGTATCTCTAACCAAGGGAGATAACTCTGACCTGATCTAGCAGCTGGCGGAGTCTATGCAGCTGGGCCTCCAGCTGTCGGTTGTGGTCCTCCAGGATTCTCATCCGGGCCTCCAGCCTGCCCTTGTGTTGTCGTAGCAACTTGGCCTCTGCGATCATCTCGTCGTCGCGACTGGTGTTGCTGTCTCCGTCTTCCGATCTTGTCAAGCTACCCTCGTGAGCGTTGTTGGCCTGCCGCAGTCGGTCGTACTCCATTTGCAGTGTTCTGAGTAGGGAATATACTGTACTGTTAAATCGGACGATATCAGTGAAAGGAGAATGCATATAACATTTTATTTAAAAGATTCTTAATAATAAGTATACTAGTATTCATCTTAATAATAAAAAAGAAATGTGTTAATACAAAAAAGGTAACTTGATGATGCTAATTTTCACGCTTTTATAATTGAACATTGTATACTATTAATAATTAAATATTTAATTAAAATAAATATAATTTTTAAAAACTATTGCATCATTTTTATTAAAGGCATGCACAATCAATGGAACATAATTTAAACATTTTATTTTAAAAGGTGGGTAGACAGGTGCTCTTTTCTGTATTTTAATGAACTGGATTATTCTACACGTTATCTTCAATCTCTACAGGTCAGGTAGGTTAACAGACAACAGCGTGACATTACCTGTTCTCTTCCTCCAGATCTTTGATCAAAGTTTCCAGCTCTGATTTCTGATCAGAATCCACAGCCATCATTATCTGCATGGGACTCTTCAGCTGAAACAGCAACCGCCATGCTGGAGACGTTGGAGAAATAGACCCACGCTGGAGAATAGACCCACGTCCCACGGAGAATAGACCCACAGAGAATAAACCCACGTCAGAAAACAGATCCACGTCGAAGGAAATGAATCTCCAATGTAGTTGAAATATCACCCTAGTTAGTTTACATTTAGTTAAATAATATCACGATAGCTGCACGACGACCATCCTGAATGAGCAGTTATTCTGATTTACCTCCTATAATCTACACAGGATATACTATATACAACTCTGATACGCTTACGAGCCTACAAGGTGAAAGAACATCTCATTTACATATCACCATAGCGAGCTTACAATTTAAAAAACCAAACACCATCTCTAGCTGTGCATCAACATCGTGAGCGAGCGCTTATTCTGATTTGTATCTAATCTACACAGGATATATACACCTCCAATGTACGTACATACACTGAAGTACCAAGGTCTTGTAGATAGGACATATGTTCTACTGAGGAGGCAATATCATAAGTAAACAGTTAACCCTTTCAGTTCAAGATCAAGAGAAGTGGTTGTGAATAATCCAATAGGGAAAGGGTTAATAGATGTGAATATCAGTTATCAAAGTAGGCAGTAGTGTATGTGTATGTGTGTTTGACTGTTTGTGCGTGTGCGTGCATGCGTGTGTGCGTTATGGGTTGAGGGGGTGAGGAGGGACGGAGAGAGGAAGGAGGAGAGGGTTCATTACGGACGTTAAAGAGTCTGTGAAGAAATTTTCACATGTACATCTATTGACCGGGCTAGCTCAAAACTTGTAAATTCCAGTACATCGGATATCTTATCTGAAAACTCCTACCAAGTTACCTTCAAGAAAGTTGCACACCTGAACACCAGAGACAGGTGTCTGATAACTCTCAGTATCTCACTTCCAAGATTACTGCTGATTACTACAAATTACTGCTGATTACTACAAATTACTGTAGATTACTGCAGATTGGTTCCAAGCCACGATAATTTCTATTCCGCATGTGTTTGGATTCTGACAATTGTTTCTAATTTTCTATCACCAGGTTTGCTAAATTGAACAGTGCTCTATAAGTGTAATGGATGTAGTTATACTAGTGTTACATAACATTTGGTTGGTTGAACTGGGGTTGAGACGCTTTCAAGATTCTTTCACTCATATATCACAGCTGGCATGTTTTGTGTTTACATGCTCTGCTTGTACCAGGCCAGATTTTCACTGGCTGGCGGTGCTAGCTCACTGGAATATCATGCTTCAGTTAGAACATGGATACCTCAGATACATTATGATTATTAGTATTTCAAGACATATTATGAAAATGTGTGTCGATTGTTACAATTTGGGTTGATTATTACAATTCTATGTAGATATTACAATTTGATTCAATTATTTCAATTCTGGGTAGATGTTACAATTTGTGCCAATTACTACAATTCTGGGCAGGTGTTACAATATGTGCCAATTATTAAAATTCAGGGCAGATGTTACAATTTGTGTCAACCTTAAATTCCAACATGTACATTCTATATTCACCTGCATTCATAAATCAAAGTATAATCTTTGCCCAATTTTTACGTTATCTCCTTATGATGTCACTGCTACGTGTGACACATCATGGCATACCACACAATCATAAGAAGTGCCTAAGGTGTTAACTATATCGAGTACTGGTAGGTGGTAGTGTATACTTACAGCATGGATGGTGGTATCACCGTTCAAACTCTGACAGTACTGCGCTATCAGATTGTGTTCATCTTCTCTGAAATGCACAACATTTCACAAGATTTATTGCTTTGGAAAAATAAATCAAAATCTAAAAGAATACATATTACTACTGCCAACTTCCTTTCATCTTTGATATTGTTTCATACCATAGACAGTTCAAAATTAAATTTGATATTTGGGCAATGTAAGAGAAGAAGTACATTTTTAATAGAAGTTGGGAGTCACTAGTACTGAAACACTGGCTTAGTTATAGTTACAAAACATCACCATGTTTAATATAAATATTGTGTTTTTATCTCTTTGAAAGTAGACCATCAGCTGTACAGAAACAGAAACCAACACTTCATCCATTTCAGAATCATTGGAAACAGCCAGTAACAAAGAAAATACATCAACGTTAAATTGAGGAGAAACTAAAGACACAAATAAAATTAATGTAAAGAAATCAATGTGGAATTGATGAGCAACTCATGAAATTCCTAAAAATAATAAAAGAAACCACAGTGTAATTTACGGACAACTTATATGACTCATGAAAATGTCAAAATTATTGTAAAATTTACGAGCAACTTATGACACAAGAGAAATTGAAATTGCTTATGACACAAGAGAAATTGAAATTAATGTGAAATTGATGAACAACTTGTGAAACTCCTTTAAAATAATGAAAGAAATCACCGTGAAATTTACAAAAACTTATACAACATTCTAAAATAATAGTTAACAAAACATTACAAACAACATACGACACACCAACAGCGAGACGAAATTGACATGAAAATTACAACCTGCATACAACACTAAAAGAAATAACGAAAATAAATCGATGTGAAATTGACGAGCAACTTACGACTCCGGTGTTGAAGATGCCTGCCTCTGTTCCACCTCTGCCAGCCTGTGGAGAGGAAAGGTACAAGCTATATACACACTCATCACTCTCGCTGTATACACAGGTACCACCAGCTGTGTGTGACTCATATGCACACTATCTCTCCCCTTCTCTCATATGGACTAATAGTGCCCATGTTACACACCTGTCCAGTACAGCCCCACAGCTAAGGCTATGAGGCTATGACGAGGTTGTATGAAGATTTGTTTATATACGAGGTATACATTACATAATGTACACCACAGAGTGTATGCAACTTGTAGAATTAGTCATAATGTGTTTTTTCAGCTTTTTATTTCTTAAGTTTAGATATCACCGGTATACATGTAATGTATACCACTGATCATATGCAACTTGTAGAATTCGTCATAATGTGTTTTTTCAGCCTTTTATTTCTTAAACCCAAGTTTAGATATCGCTGGTATACATGTACTGTATACCACTGATTATATTTTTTTCTTGGAATTGAACAAGCTAATAAGACTTTCAGGTTGTTGAAGTAATGTTCAATCTGAGGTTTTAATATTAAAAAATGTGTTAGCAAATGTGCACATTCGTATAAATTTCCAAATTATTTCAGTTATATCATCTGTTTATTGTGTTACGATAAGCAAGCCTAGGTGATTTGTTGCTAAACTACCACAGCGGGGAATCTTTCACCCATACCTGATGATGTTATGTGAAAATATGTGAGCCACGGCTGGTGCTGTTGAACCAAGGGAAATAACTGTTCACTGTGTACACAGACATTGTATCATAATTGTAGAGGACATTGGACACCAAGTACAGGATTTGAACTCAGACTTTGTAGTCTGACCCTCTACCACTGTTCTTTTCTGATTTTTTTTGATTTTTTAAATTTGGATTTAGTGTCGCTTTCAAGATTCTTTCACTTATATCACAGCTTGTCAGTTTAGGGCAGGAAGAAACCTGCACCAACCGTAATTCTGAATATTGCAGTAAACCTGCGAGCACCGGCTGGTACGGACAAGACCAAGAATGATAACTGCATTTCCACTACAGAGAGCATCCTGTCAATATCGCGTCAGAAATGTAACTTTCGTAAACATTAATGCCGCGCCCCTGGGGCAGGATTTGCTGACTGTGCTTACCTGCTTGCATAGAGCTCCAGTCTGGAGTGCATGTCCTGAGAGATGCTGTGCTGGGGAGAGGGGGAGGGGCTGGAAAATAACAAATAAAATTGCTGACCATTGATAGACAAAATATCAATATTTCTATACAAAATATAAAAATTGAAATAACCTGGAATAAATATAACAGGGTTCCCAATTAACACTAGCCTGCTCACATGGGCATTTCCCCCAATGTTAAACACACTACAATGTACATTTCAAACTGATGAGTGTAAAAATGAAATGTACGTGTGATGACAGGAAACAACATTCCTGAGTTGACACTACAGACAGCAGCACACTACACTGTGACTAACTTTATCCCAATAAGCCAGCTTGGAGTTTACAATATGCACAGAATACGCATGTACGTGTCAAAGGTGAAAACACATGAACAACAACTGTCTGAGACACTACCTGTAGCACTAATAATACATGTTAATCATCTACATGTATTTTGTGAAGTATTCTTATGGTTGTGATAAGCATTTTAATAGCATTATACAATTATCCTATGTTTTTCAACTTTGACATGCACAGACATATTTTGTACGTTTTGAAAACTCTGAGCTACTGAGGTTTGAATTATCATTTCTATTTTAGACATTCATATCCCAAATGACCACAGCAAATTCAGAAATGCTTCCTTTTCTGAATAAAATGTCATGAAGAGTACATACAGTACACATGCACTTTTGCAGTGATTAAAACTGGCAATAACACTAATGATTAATACTGCCTTTCATGAACATGTCGTAATGTAGTCCTGGCCTAAATCAGGGCTTTAACTACAACTGAAATTATGGAAATATTGATTTAGGCTCTACCTTCTGATATTACTCTTTCATGAAACAACAGGTCTGAAGCATGTATTATCAAAAAACATTTATTTTTAATATTAGATAAAATAAAGTATAGGTTTCCTATCTCTATATATATTAGTTTTCACTGTTCATAATTTGTAAATAAAGCCTAGAGAATGATTTCACATGGATCCATCACTGACTCAGAGATACAAATATGTCTTACCTCATTCCATACAAAGCATACCACCATGCAAGCTGCTCATCAGCAGGCAATATATTGAGTGAAACCAATACCATAGCAGTCAGATAGCAGGGCCAGTCATAGTGGCTTGTGTTATCATGGAATACATCAGGCCATCAGTGTTAATGACTCCCTCCCTTCCTCCCTTTCTGCTTCCTCTCTCTCTCTCCCTTTCTCTTTTCCCTACCTACTTTCAACCTATCTGCTTCCTCTCTCTCTCTCTCTCTCCCTCTCCCTCTCTCTCTCCCATCCCTTCCTCCCTCTCTGCATTCTCTCTCCCCCTTCCTCCCTATCTGCTTCCCCCCCCCCTCTCTCTCTCTCTCTCTCTCTGCTTCCTCTCTCTCTTTCTCTCTCCCTTCCTCCCTCTCTGCTTCCGCACTCTCTTGCCCCTTCTTCCATCTCTCTCTCCCCTGCTCCCTTTCTTTCTCCCTCTCTCATATCTTGCCCTGACAACTCTCTTTCTCTCTCTCATTGCCAATTCCTTCATATTTTGCTCTGCCAACTCTCTCTATCTCTCTCTCTCTCTCTCTCTCTCACACACACACACACTCACACACACACCTTACCTTTCTGATATTTAAGATTATTTATTCTCATGATGATATACAATATACAAATAAGACATTTTACAAGACATAAACATACTTTTCTCTCATCTTTCTTTCCTAAACATTCCCACCTCCTTT
>JAUTBV010105457.1:0-15111 GCA_032361325.1 Lepetodrilus fucensis | reverse complement strand
ATTATTAATAATATAATATAATAATAATAATAAGAAGAAGAAGAGCAGCTATTTCCAAAACCCTATTTATGAATTTGGCACTACACGCAGATACATCCCCTTTCAATAATTAGCACCTTCTGGGGCGCTTGTTCTTCTAATTCCATCTTCTAATTCCAGGTGTACGTAGACCAGCCTCGGCGGTGGACAATGTCTACAGCATTAACCCTCGCTTCGTCTCAACGAGTATGAAGGACTTCCGGAACCCGTACGTGAGACAGGACCTCATGTTCCGGTCCTCCAACATTTCCAACATTGGCTACCTTCCAGCCGACCAGACTGTGGAGAAAACCACGTACAGGTCCTGGACTAATAGCAGTAGGCGGCGGACAAACTACGTTCTCAAGTCGGCATACAACAGGAATACACGACCAGAAATGCAAACCATTTACATGGTACATCTAGGCTATATGACTAATAGTGTTATCGCATTGCATTTCAACATGCATGGGCATAGAGGGATACAGTTTGCGAAAGCTGCCTTTCTGACGCGAGCATGATAGGATGTGGTGTTTGTAGCATGGCAACGCAGTCGTCATCAGTGGTCGAGCATGTTTCCTGCAGCATTCTGCGCTACGGATGTTGTGGGTTTCCTCTTGCCCCTAAACTGCACAAGCCGTGATATAAATGAAATACTCCTGAAAGCGGCTCTACGCCCCAATTTAAAAAAAGTAATAATAATTCGTGCAACTATCTATGACGGCAAATGTTTTCGATTATGTTTTTTTTTATATTACTTTTTAGGGGAAATGCTTTATACATCCGCCAGCACCTACACTACACTATTATACTTTGAAGAATCCCTGACAATTCATCCGAACCTTAACGCCTAACAAAACTAGCTATATCTTGCAAGAGTACGATATTTAGGGAGGAAATGTCGCTAATCTTTTATTCAAAGTTGGAGGCGAATACTCTTGAACTAATGTTTAGCTCGAGGTTCTTGTAGCCTTCCCTTTTTATATGGGTATGGTCCGAGGGGCAAGCTAGTCCTTGTCAACGACGTTTCGTAGCAATCTTTTTCTATTTTAAATAATTTTGACATTTTTGGAAAAATACATACATTTTTCAAAGAATGTCAAAATCATTAAACATCGAAAGAAATGCTACGTTGACAAGGACTAAGGGGGAAGACCAGAGACTCGGTAGAGAGAAACCAAATATGTTTATTGATACATTTATTCAGTAAAATGCCTTGACCCAGAATACATCATATACACAGTTTGTTCCTGGTATATTTTTAACATTGTATGACACAGACGTGGACGAGTACAGCCACGGCCTTTCTTCTTTCAGACCGACTACGGCATAGAGAAGTATGTCAACCCGCCAGGTACTCCTGCTCCCAGTGAACACGATACGGTTCCTGGTGCCCAGTCTGATGATGGTGCAGATGGTCTTCCTGTTCCAGATGCTAATGGACCTGTTCCAGATGCTGATGGATCCGGTACATGTCCTTGTCCTTGTGCTATTTCCGACGATATCACTCTCCCCAGAGCCGGCGGCTGTTATAAATGTACTGTCCCCGCTTGTGATGGGCGTGGTAGGAGTCATACCCCAGCTTCTGATGGTTACTATGTTAGATGCCCTGTTTCCGATGGGTCTGGTAGATGCCCTTTATCTGGAGTTACTAGATGTCCTGTTCCTTGCGTCGATAGCTGCGGTAGATCTCCGGCCCCCTGTGTTGGGTGTTCCGGCGGTATCCCTATTCCCAGTTCCGGTGGACTTGGAAGGCGTCCTGTTTCCGCTCCTGTTGTAGAAGACTGCGGCGAGGTCCGAGATTGCAATGGAAGTAATATGACCCAGGACAAGGAAAGGCCTAAGTTTGCAATGGCCAATGTTGTCAAGCTAGAGTACGACTCGCCGAAAGGGCGTATACAATCTGCAAATGTCAGCCAGTACAAAGGTAAATATGCGACTACAGATGTACTTGGGAGAGGCCTAGGCCTACCAACGTGTCCTACCATTGCCGTTCGATCGTATGAATTTGTCCGATTGTACTCTTAGGAACCTGTAAAGTACCGCACTACTATGACTTTACTTCAGCCGTAGACAAGTAAGCACGTCCGTTGGCATCCTCGCACCCCAGGGGTACCTTTAATTACGTTCACACTTCAGTGTGGCGCTATGCAGCGTGTCCTGAGCGTATACAGTATCCCTGGTGTGAAAGGATGGTCAGTTGGATGCATGTGTAAAATGTCAAGTATAGGTCTACTAGCCATCAGTCATTCAAATGGTTTGCCTGTATAGTGAGAACGTACAAGTATAACATTACGAACATTGAACATTATCAGTATTCGTAATGTTAGGGACAACCAAACTAATAATGTCCAAACTATATTTCGTTTTGTCGCGATTTATATGTAATGTTGTATATGATAGCCTGGGGTATTCAACTCATGTTGCCACTAGATCGGTTTTCTTTGTGGTACAATTGACAAAAATTAATTAATTGTTTCTAGGTGAAGACCGTAGCAGCAAAGCATCACAGTATATTCGCAATAGTCGGTATCGTTATAAACAGAAGTTTGACAAGTCAGCAAGCATACGGAAGTCCTATCGAAATGCGTCTGACATTCCCGTGGACTTCAGAAGCAAACACAATCCACAGCCCTTGACATGCATGGGAATCGCTCTACGACAACCGTAGCAGTTCAAACCAGTCCGAATATGATGTTTTAAAGGCATACAACCATGGTTTGTTAACGTATTTCATGCTCAAACGTATTTTACATGAATGTATATGTACATTTGATTTTTGTCTACATAAGTTTATTGTGCAACAGGCTACATGTTCCGCATGTCCCACTGGTTTTCAATAGTTTCATATTTCTTTTTAATCTCAACGTATTTACCCTCTCTCTGTTGAAGACAAACGGAGATGCTCTGTGGCTAATCCAGGAGGCAGAGGGTTAAAAATCGAGAGAAAAGACATATTGAAAACCAGTGGGATATCCGATTTTTAGCTTTTTACCCAACATACTTATGTAGACATTCTTTTTAGCTTTTTACCCAACATACTTATGCACATTCTTTCAGGTAAAATACGTTTGAGCATAATCGTGATTGTATGCCTTTCCTATTTGTAAACGGTGATGTTTGATGAAGACTAATATAAGAGAAAATGTGGTTGTGCGTTGATGTTTGTTGGTGTGTGTTTTATTTGGTGTCCCCCCATTTGTCAGAACCCCATTTGTCAGACACCCACCAGACTCCCATTTGTCAGACTCCCATCTGTCAGACACCCAGATAATCGCTAGTCCATTACATATGTTAATAATGGGTACGGCCCAACACAAATAAAAGAACTATAAGTCGACTTATAAGACGTATAATATTTCACTAATATTGACACATTTATTAAATAATCTCAGAAAAAACGTACCACATTGGAACCTTAAACTTCATCTAACATGACTACTACTATTATCTAATGGGTTTTTTCGAATATTTACTATTTTTGAAAATGTATGGGGTGGTATAGTAAAACTTAATATTTCTGAAAGATTTTGCAAGCTATTACACTTTAATGAGTTTTATCATGTATGTGAATTAATAAGCAATACTCTTTATATCTTAATTACACATATCCATTGGTATTTTAGCTAATTTTTCAAGATAACAAATTTAAAATGAAGGGAGAATTTTCATTAATTTTGACTTATTTATTAAATAATGTCAAAGAAATGTACCACATTGGAACCTAAACTATATATAACAGTAATACTACTATTATCCAATTAAACAATGACTTTACTTTTAAAATACCAAGCTCATTGGGCTATCCCATTATAGCAATAGCCAATCAAACTAATTCCACTGTCTAACAAACTGTCTAACAAATTGGTGTCTGACAAATGGGGTTCTGACAAATGGGGTAGAACCTTTTATTTACTATGGTGGGTGTTGATGCGTGTGATTATGTTTGACGCTAGGTTTTAATATTTCAGGGTGGGCGTTGATTTTTACGGTTTGATTTTGATGTTTAAGTACCATGTGTACTTTATTCATAACTATTCGTGACATAATTATATAAATATACCGTTTATGTTTGTGTATACTTGAAATAATTATGTATACACACGCAGAACATTTTATTTACATAATCAAGATAAGGCTTCTATTACATTACATAAGCCAACTATTTTGGTAACGTGTAATGTTATTGGCTATATTAATATTTGTTTGGATACGATTTAATATTGTCGTTTAATTTTTGACACTTTTAATGAACGCCAATATATAGTGAGTGTCAAGTGGATTACGAGATATTTGAACGAGTCTACACTGTACTATTTGCTGTAATGCATGTATAAACCATATAACAAGGACAATAAACTGTTTATAAGGTATGTTTTGATTTAATTATGGAAACTAAATTATGTGAAACTAATTCAACCGGTGCATGCAAATGTGACGCTTAGAAAATTATCATTCAAATGACTGAATATTACTTTGTTATTCGTAACAGTCTGGACTGATGTAACACATAAAATAATTACAAATCTAAAATGCCACTGGCAATGACAATGGCTACTCATCCTGTTTTTAAATGCTATTAATTTACAGGCAATTATTTGTTTAAATTGGGGTTTGTAGCCGCTTTCAAGATTATTTCACTTCTATCAAGGAACCGCAACATCTGTAGCAGCATCCCCGAAAACACAGGCCATTATGACTACACTAGCCTCTGTCAAATACACTGGGATCACTGCCCGTTTTCTCAGATGAAAGGTCAAGCTAATACATTACAACCAATCAGAAAGCTTCACTGCTTGCAAGTATTGTATATGCAAGTGTGGCGTGGGTGTTACGTGTGTTCTAAAGATATCGACCCGCGTTGAGCAATGGAGCTCTCTGATTGGTTGTAATGTAATTAATTCAGCTTGACCTTTCATCTGAGAAAACGGAGTTCTATATAGGCAGTGATCCCAGTGTATTTGACAGAGGTTAATGTAGTCATAATGGCCTGTGTTTTCGAGGATGCTGTAGCAGTGAATGCACTGACAGACCACAGGCACTTGAAGCAAGCCATTTTGGAAAATATATATGTAATTTTGTTTTTATATTTTTTTTCTTAAAATATGTACTTTTATTTAAAATATATTCTGTTAAAAAAAAAATTTAATTAAAAAAATATAAATAATATAAATCGGCATCAACGACATAATATAACAGAAAGTCCCTTATTTATGTCATCGATGGCGATTTATATATCTTTAAAAAAAAAATTATAATTCTTTTTTTTTTAACAGAATATAATTTAAATAAAACTACAATAAGAATAAAATATATAAAAAAAATATACATATATATATATTTTTTTAATAATGGCTTGATTCAAGTGGCTATGGACAGACCACGGGTGACAAACGCATTCCTATAGGCCTATCAATATCGCATCAGAAAGGAAGTATACCTTTTGCGAACATTGATGCCAGGCTCCTGGGTCGGGATTTGAACCAGGGAACTTTGGCTCCCAAGTATAAACGTTCTACTGTTGTGCTAACAACCGCCCAGGTAACTAGATCAGTGTGGAATGTATTCAAACGAATGCAAATAAATAAATTATATTACTCCAATATAAGCAGACCAAGTTCTTCTATTGTATATTCTGATAATGTTCTTCTATTGATATCCTGTTCTGGAGGTATTTCGTCCAAGAGTACAACGGAACAGTCAGATCAATGAGGAAGACATTTAATATGAGTCGGTATTATTTATATATATAAATATATACACACACTGCAATACCTCTCTCTATATACATTATGTTCAAAAACTGTACAGAATTTGGAATGATAATAACATGGGACAATCAACAAAAAAATTAAATCATTCAAACATCTGTGAACGTGAATATCTAACAAACGTATATTTATGTATAAGGCATCATTCATATTAGAAGGCATGACAGTGTCCGCTTGAACAGAATAAGAGAACTTTCGTTATCCCACGTTCAACTTCAAACGCGAGTAAACTTGCGTAATACGTCACGTAATGTTGTTGAAATTGATCATGTGATATTATTCATTATACTTCTACCAATCACAGCATCTTCAGCGGATTCACATGACATGTCAAAGTGGGCATGCTTATCAAATATCACATGTGCCGTGAGCAACAAAATGATGTGACGTATTATGTAGGAATTTTTGTGTTTGATGTTCAACTTGTGGAAAAAGTAAAGGTCTCTAAATGAACAATGTAGGCTCTATAACAAAATGATATAAAGCCAAATTTTCCAAAGTCTGTTCCAATCATAGGACAGATAGGAGAGAGACAGATAGGAGTGTTCATTTATAAGAGTTCTGAAAAATCAAATGAAAATAAATATTATGCAGCTTGATTATTGAATAAAAATACTTGAATAGATATAGAGAGTCTATCCTATAATTTTACCATCAATGACAGAATCATCATATTTATAATAGATTTTGCATTTATTTCCCAATGAAATCATGATATCGCAATTTATACAAAGAACAATTTTCATGATATTTTCATATAAATATGCACCACTGTGAATGACTGTTTCTAATTATTCAAAGCAGATTTGCAAAAGAAAATATATGGTAAAATGAGACATGTGCGATTCATTTTAATACTTTCAGTGGAATTTCCTAATGGCAGTTCTGAATACTTCAAAATATTGTGTTACCCGTAGTGAATTTCCACAATCTTGAGGCCATAATTCACAGTCAAAAACGTAATATTTATTAGATTCCTTTCGCACAACATATTCTTTAGATAAAATCGTAAACATTGTAATGATAATATCAAGTGCTTCTTCAACTGTTAAGACAAGTATTATACTTATTCCTAGGTCATTCAAAACTTATTCCTAGGTCATTCAGAGCTCCCATTTCTTTAAAGTAAAAGTTGTTTTCAAGAAAGGAATGAATATGTGAGAAAATTATGCCCATTTGCGGACTAAGAAGACAACGAAAGCAACCAAGCAAGCCCATGTTTCACCAAGATGAATGGATGGAAACTAACAGAAATGAGAGGACATCTTTAACTATTAAATTCTTCCTCTTCGAAAATCAAATGAAAGACATATTGGCCAGTTTTTGTTAATACAAACAGAACCAAGACTTACAACAGGTTATGTAAACACAAATACCTTGGAGAGGACATATAATTTATGACGAGGAATATCACAAAATCTTAGCAAGTGTGTGTGTGACAGTCACAGTGTGTGTGTGTGTGTGTGTGTGTATGTGTGAGACAGTCACAGTGTGTGTGTGTGTGTGTGTGTGAGTGTGTGACAGTTACAGTATATGTGTGTGTTGGGTCTTCAAGCCACTTTCAAGAATATATCCCTCCAACACAAGAGGATTATTTCACACCGTGGCATACATGACAACAGTAATATCATGGGTGAAAGTTGAACATTTTGAAAAAATGCTGTGGGCCAGGGGGGCACTAGAGCCCCCGGTGAGCCCCCGGTGAGCCCCCGGTGAGCCCCTGGTGTGTCCAGGGCAAAAACTACCCTTTACTTAATGACCTGGAAAAAAACAGCATATGTCGGAAAACTTTCACCCATGTAGTATCCATGTATAGCAGGGGGAAACCTGCAACACCTGTGGACTATAAAGTTGCAGTAAACCTTAAGTACTGGCTTACTACCAAACATGGCTAATAGTCAAGATAAGAGTGTAATAGCAATGTCATATACCAGTATTTCATGCATTAATATACATGCAGCAGCAACATGCTTAAAACGGGATGGTACCCTAGAACAACTTTTATTACCACAAGCATTTTGTTACCATAAGCCTATGTATACAGATAGCATATCCCTCTGTGTGAAACTGTTCTCTACCATGCTCTTGTACAGGATTCAAACCCAAGCATTCAAGTTTGTAGTCCGACTCTCAATCATGTCATTAAATGACTATCCTCATATTATCTCCATGGCAAAAGTTCAAGCCAATATATTGGCCGACATACATATTCATTGTAGGTTGGAAAAAATATGGATCTGGCCCCAAGATTACAAAACCTTTTTGAGTATGAACTCATTCTCAACTCAAGGTTTTGTTAACAATCTCCATGTAAAATTTGAGCTTGAGCATGAACTTGAGATTTCGTAATCTTGAGGCCTGGTTTTATTTCTATGATTCAATTATTGGCAAGATGTTTTATAATAAGGTTCAATAGCTTACATGCATACACAAATTACCATGATATTGCCTGTATGTATGTATCGTATAGTTGGAACCAAACACGAACTGTTTGAACCGTTTTTGGTATGCAAAGTTGCAGATCCATCTGATAATTATAGTTTGCAGTAGTTGCAGAATTGATACGCCATGCCACGTGAACATTGACTCTCAATTCCTGTGATCTAAAAACAATACAGATGACACATCATGAACAAAGCTCATCGATTAACCATCTCCCTGCTGGATTAGCCTATTAGGCACAGGCACTGCTCTTTAGGGCATATCTAGTTGCCCCCAGAAGGGAGAGGGTTAATATTACACAGATAACTACATGTGAAAATGAATACTTGAGAACATAAAAATTATAAAAATGACAAATATCACAACGATACTTATATGTATATATAATCAGCTTTTGGGGCAATTATGGTTGGGGTAGGGGGTGGAGGATTGGGGGTTGGGGAGATGTCTGTGTTTCACCTTTAGTGCACTATTTATGAAATAAAGCCCAGTAGAAATAATATACCCTTTAGTTGTGTTCACACCGAGCCCAATAACAGTAGCGAGATAAACATTCCGAAATTTCGATTTGCTGTATCATCGGTGTTGCAGTGTAACGATTTCATGAAATCGTACTCAGTAACACTTCGTAATCTCAGGGACATTACATGTATTACATTTTGTGCTAAGCCTAATATCTATTTCTTCAACAATCTCGGTAGAATTATCGTGCTTCGTATGAATGCACATGTACTGTAGTGAACACGATTTCTTGCCTACCTTGTAACAACCTCATACTAAACATATAATGAAGTTAACTTCTATTAAATTACCCCCAGAATTGAAGCATTGTGACACGAATTGAAATGAATAAGAAAATAATTCCCTAAAAATAAAAAATAAAAATATTTGGTGAAAATGGATTTTTTTTTTTTAAAGTGACTCCCTTATAATTATTGCACAAAAATAATTGATTTAGATTCACGAAAACTTCCGACACATTCAAACTCCAAAAGTTCTATTTCTAATTATAAACTGGCTGCAGGGTAGTAGACAACACCAAAGGTTCTGAGTTTGAATCCTGCCTACGGTTTCTCCTCACACCAAAAACATACCACACTGAGATCAGTGAAATACAGGGGGAAATAATGGTGCAAAAACCTCAAATCATTCACTCACTTGCTCTCACATGTAATTCTAGATTTCTTTATCTCATGAATCGGCGTTGAAGATTTTCTAATTTACACATGATAGAATAGCAAATATTTCATTATTTTATATACTTTTGTTTATCAATACCATTGAGTAGATAGTCTAGATCATAGGCACAATATAAATTACTTACGGTATTATTATTATTATTGTTATTATTATTAATTTACAATATAGTTTGAAATATTTCAGAAAATATACGATTAAGACAAATCTAGGATTTTGAAGAAGATAATAAATTGAAGAAAAAGTGTGTTGAATTGTAATTAGGATTTAGTTTACATTCAGTGTTTGCAGGATGTGTGTGAGTATGAAAGAGAATAAATCTTTATACTAACAAAAGTTGATGTATACTTGCCATTTATAAAAACATGGATTGATAGTCACAAATTGGTGAACGATTCCTGTAGCAAGGTTAAACTCCATATTCACTCACACCTCTGCCGAATATTGTATTTATTATTATTATTTTTATCATAACACACATGATGTAAAGTGATGAAATAATAATTTGGCACAACAGAAACCCTTATGAATATTTAGTATGAAAATTGTGGCTAATACGTATTTCGTTCTGTCCCATCAAAGATAGTAATAAGCAGTTATCACTTACTTTCATCTATTAAAAAACCCACTATTTCCCTCAACACTATTAATACTATTTACTATTTACTAAAACTGAGCTTTTAACATTGCACAAGACTAAAAATATCCTCTGGCTTTGGTATAATGATAACTACAACATTTACAATTCATTTACGAAGCCTAGCTTATTTTGTCACATATTTTTCGAACTGTGAATTCACAATCACAGAAACTTTTAACACAATTTGTACAAATGTGAGGTGATAAAAAATAAAATTTGGACATGAAATATACACAGTCAAATATATACGACAGTCACATAATAACAATTTATCGCAATCAAAATGTCATATTTCTTCATTTTCAGGGTTGTGGTTCATTAGGAGATCAAGTATAGTGTCAGATTGTCATAATTAATTATTGTAATAGGGAGTCATTACAAATACTATGAACACCATTATGCCTGCTTTGCATTTGCACATAAAAGGGAATGTGTGATATAACAATGGTTTGCACTTCAAATTATGAATGCTAAACAGCTCTACTAGAACCAGATTTTGGAACCAGTTTCTGGAACTAGTTTTTGGAACCAGTTTTTGGATACAGTTTCTGGAACCAGTTTATGCAACCATGTTTCATTTCTGGGACTGGACAGTTTGTTTTTCAATAAACGAACGGCATCATTTCAACAGTATTAATACTAATCTAGGCTTTCATCAGCACCATGAAAAAAATGGCGCCCGATGAGCAAAGCTTTGCGTAAACGTGTCGCTTTCGTGTCGTGTGCGTCCGAGTCCAACACGATTCCGCTCAACAGTCACTACGGGCATCTGAACTAACTGGACGGGAGACTTTCCATCCTTCAAGGCTTGCGTCAGATTCAGAATCTGGAAAGAATAAAGTGGGCTTTTTTTTAATTGCACAACAACAAAATCATTCTTATTAACTCATTATGTTCATATTTATTTGAAAAAAAAACATAATTGGGGTTTAGAGTCGCTTTCTAGATTCTTTCACTAATATCAGTTTAGGACAGGAGGAAACCCACAACACCCGTAGTGCTGAATGTTGCAGTAAAACTGCAAGCACCGGCTGGTACTGACACACCAAGGATGATATCAGCATTGCCACTCTACAGTGCATCCTATCTGTGCATCCTATCATAATGTAACTTTCGCGAACATCGATGCCGGGACCCCAGTGGCGGGATTTGAATGAACTCAGGACCTTTGCCTCCGATGTCAGTGTTTGTTCATAGTAAACTCCAGTCATACCAAGCCCCTGACAAAAGTGAACTTATCAGTGGTCAAACTCACCTGTCCTCTCATCACAGACATTTGCTTCTCAAAAGTTCTCTTGTCAAAACCATGATCACTCTACAGAAAGAAATAAAAGAATAAGAATAAATACATATCTCTATGCTATTTTATTATGTATCGTTATTTACAATGAAAATTAATTTTAAAAACCAATTCTGACAGTTAATGCCAATCCAATATCAAATATATAAAATTGCCTTGAAATATATAGACTATTGATCTGCATCTACCTGTAATAAGCCAAATGTTATCAAAATACAATGTGACATTTATTGTATGTGAGAAATTCGCTTGGAACTATTCCATCCTATCATAGCCACACAACCATGGGTATCATTTTACGAATCTCTCTTGAGACCATAGCATTCTCATAAGTGCACGATCCCTGTACACTTCTAGAAAACCTAAAAGCAAATCACAACAACAAAAAAGAAAAAAAAAGAAAAAGAAAAAGAACAATGATGACATGTTTATATAAAAGAAAAAGGAAAAATAGTTTAGCTGACACAAGAAAGACGACTTACCTGGAAAAGTTCATAGAGGTCGTCACACAGGTCCTGTACAAAGTTCATGTCGGACAGCTGGGGCAGTACCAGGTCCTTGATGTCCTGAGAGAATGGCGCCTTGGCCTGGGGCAGCCACGCCCAGTGGTACGGGTCTAGGGGTGGGGGAGAGAAGAAAATGTCAAGGTAAAAATGTCTAGGCCATTCGTGATAGAAATTACAATTAGTCCGATATATATTTTATCCTGTTACTTTTGACTGTGGTTTAGAGCGTCTTTCAATACTATTTCATTGATGGTATATAGCTTGTCATTTCTCTGCTGGAAACCTAAAATACCTGTAGCACTAAGTGTTGCAGTAAACCGCAGACCCCCCACAACGAAAACTGACGTCAATTGAGTGAATATGGAATTTAATGTCACTGCGGGAATCTTTCACCCATTTGCGACGATAACTGACCTAAAAAACGTAAAACATTCATATGACTAAACTCCACATGGGAAAATGCATCATTGTACATAGTCACTGAAAAATGTAAATTCTGTATCATTCACCATAGACCAGCTTCACAAAACACAGAATCTGTAACATGTATGACAGGGTACTGACAAACCGTATACAGACAGCACATCACATCCTTCTCACATTGGTGAGCGAGTGATTATGGAGTTTAACGTCGCTGCGGGTGAGTGAATATGGAGTTTAACGTCGCTGCGGGAATCTTTCACCAATTTCGACAATTGTGTGTACTGTATTACGTCGGAAGGTTTACTTCTGTCCTCATTGATGGTGGGTGAATACCTGGGACAGATTTGAACTCAGGACTCTTGTTACTCACATGCTCGCCATTCATCGGGGTGCTTGTAGGGGAATGCTAAACCGTTGTCTATGGCCGCTACTTTGATTGCAGGATTCTCCACCAAGCTCCACTCTGCATCCTGAACATTAACTACATTTTTATTTAGTGTTCAATACTTGAAGATTATCACATTTATACAGCATAAACTGCAATAACAAAACTTTGAGTGGTCTAAAATAAGTCTTGTGTTGTGATGAAAATTAAAACTAATATGGTGTCATTGTAAATTGAATTGATAGTATAAAAATTAATTGAAACCAAAATATAGAATATTGCACTGCAAAATTAATATATACACAAAAGAAAATACTATCCTTTATTAAATCTAAACAAAATTGATTATATCAAATATAACAAGAATGTTATTAGATTTTATGATGCTTCATTGAATATTAGCACCTGTTTTGTCTTTCCTTTTTAGACGATCATTATTTGGAAAATTTAATGTTCATTGTTTCAAAGTAAAGTGAATATGAGTGAATTTGTTGTTATTCTATTTCGCCAATATGTGATGAAAAATTAGAATACCAATATAAAAATAATAAATCAGAAAGATAGAAACTGGACATGTCTACGTAATTTACGCAATTAATTTTCGATTACTGGTGATGACTGGTTACTGCTATCTGTGACACATATGCAATCTCATTCAGACAAACGTACCTCTCGATTATTAGAAGCAGTAGAGGCTTGCTCGTATTTTATTAACCAGTTGTCATTTCCTCGATCTGTGAAGAAAAGAGAATAGAGCTTCATCAGTTACTATGACAAAAACAAACATACAATATTCATAGGCAGATCTAGGAAGTCTGTGGCCATCGTTTCTGAAAACATTGGCTCGTATTCTCAAAACTTCTTAGCCAAGAACTTCTTAATTAAAGAAAAGAAAGATCTCTTCAAAAATCAACACAAGCAGAAAACCAGTTAGGCAAATTCATAGTACCGGTACTGGGCCGATATTCATAAAAGGGCTTACCGTAAGTCAGCTTTTGATGAACAATACATAGCAAAAACTGACTTAAGCCCTTTTATGAATACGGCCCTGATGAACTTCTTAGGACGTGAAGTTTCAAGAATACAGGCCCTTATCTTTTAATTTTTATGGTTCAGATCTGCTTTAAAGCTTCTTTCAATTATATCGTGGTTTGTCAGTTTAGGGCAGGAGGAAACAGTGGTTGGTACTGAGAGACCAAGGATGATGACTGCATTGCTATGGTACAGACAGTGCATCCTATCATGATCACATCAGAAAGGTAACTTCTGCGAACAGTGATGCCAGGCTCCTGGGACAGGATTTGAACCTTTGGCTGCAGAGTTTTAACGCTCTATCGTTGTGCTATCACCCACCCGGAGTCTTAACGCTCTACCGTTGTGCTATCACCCGCCCGGAGTCTTAACGCTCTACCATTGTGCTATCACCCACCGGGAGTCTTAACGCTCTACCATTGTGCTATCACCAACCCGGAGTCTTAACACTCTACCATTGTGCTATCACCAACCCGGAGTCTTAACGCTCTACCATTGTGCTATCACCCACCCGGAGTCTTAACGCTCCACCGTTGTGCTATCACCAACCCGGAGTCTTAACGCTCTACCGTTGTGCTATCACCAACCCGGAGTCTTAACGCTCTACCATTATGCTATCTCCCGCCCCCATGAAATTAATGAAGCTTGGAAATGTGAACATTAATTTCACTCAGGACATATTTTCCGTAATCACTCATATCTCGTGGACTATTCTCAAATGTTCATCTTAGGTTTGCCCACATGCATACAACCAAAACCGCAATGGAGTATGGTCACCATGAAATAACAAAAGAGAAAACTTAAGACTACCAAGCCCCGACTACTCACCCGTATTTCTAATGATATAGTCTAAAACAACGAGACGCTCAAACAGCTGCTGGAAAGACGCTGCCGTAGATTCGGGTAACGCCTCGCTATCGAACCGTCGTAACCAATAATCTGCATCTTTAAACCCATTCACGAACGTCTGGAACGACCCGACCTGAAAACAATGAACACAGATTTAAAGGCATGCTACCACATATTTCAAGATTCATTTTATAAGTATACATATATTTTTTTTTAATATAAGACATTAAATTACTTTCATTCTAGGATACGAGTGAGTTATTGCTTTACATCGTAGTAGGAATCTTTCAACCATACACAGCAACTCTGGGATGTGAAATATCAGTCAAAGATTACTTTCATTCTAGGATATGAGTGAATTATTGCTTTACATCATCATATGAATCTTTCAACCATATGCAACAACTCTGGGATGTGAAATATCAGAGCCAAAAATAGTTCAACCTGTTCTCCGTGAATCTACTTTTTCACACAGACCTACATGTGTATTTTCATACAGACCTACATGTGTATTTTCATACAGACCTACATGTGTATTTTCATACAGA
>JAUTBV010105446.1:0-15111 GCA_032361325.1 Lepetodrilus fucensis | reverse complement strand
GTTTAGGGCAGGAGGAAACCTGCAACATCCGTAGCACTGAATGTTGCAGTAAACCTGCGAGCACCGGCTGGTACTGAGACCAAGGATGATAACTGCATTGCCACTCTAGACGACACATCCTATATTGTGTCAGAAAGGCAACTTTCACGAACATTGATGCTGGGTTCCCAGGACAGGATTTGAACATTGGACATTTTGGTTCTGAAGTCGAAATGAGTATTGCTCATTATACACCAACTAATGCAAGTTACTCCCACCAAGCGTACAATCCATTTGGGTTTACATTCAACACAAACATCAGTGAATTATGGTGAATTTTGTCCAGTTTATTTGACATGGCTTATGTACAGGGCAGATTGAAGTACGGAAATATTCAATGCAGTCAAGTATGTACAGACGTGTGGGGAATATTGGCATGATGATATGAAATAGGAATAGAAAAAGAAATATTACATGCTACATAATAATTCAGAAATTACATCTCCCAACCATTGCTAAAGTATATTCTGCTCTACACACACGCCAAGCTACCTGCTAACTACTGCCAGATGCACTCATGAGAGGCTTGCCAAACAGAGGCTCGCCAATCCAAAACATTATTATAATATCAACTAGATGTACGACTGGACTGGACTGGATTGGCCTCCTCTGTTGCATGCAGTTCTGGCAGGGATATATATTTACACGTACAACCATTATCACAGGCTAAGGCTACTTAGCTAGGCTGTATTACACACTCTACAAAACCAGACACACCGCGAGTGGTACAGTGAACCCACACATACACTGCAGTCAGATATCGGGGACGCCTCGCCAAGTGCAACCAGTCGCTGTGGTGTACGTAGAACTAAATCAACATTACATGCCGACGCGGACTCGTCTCATTAATAATGTGCTATGCTAGCAATGTTGCCCAGTGTTATAAAACTTGAAAATTGATAGTGTAGTTTCCAACTTTGAGTAATCTATATAGAGATACTGGACAACATCACAAAAATGTTTAACGAGAGTTCACTGTATTTGCTACACAAAGTTTGTCACTGTATGTTTATTCAATATCTATGCTGTACACAGATGCCTGTACCTATTCAACAAATGTTTTCCTTAAACCTGGTCGGACTATTTGAACCTGGCTCAATGAAGAAGAAGAAGAAAAACACTTGTTCTTTTTTTTTTTTAAATTCCCAAGTAATTCTCGTAACGTGTGACAGGATGCAGATATAATACACGTCATGAGCATGATGAAAATCCCCAGACACGCTCCACATACAGAACATGCTGAAGCCAACTGGTTAGTTCAGAGTCCTATGTAATCAGTACTACTCACAGGGGAGATAATCCTTGAAGCCCAAATTTGCAGTAGTTTGAGAGTGGTCTGGATAGTGTTGAATACAACAATGTAAAAGAAAACTTTAACATAATACTTTCACACTTATTAATAAAGTTACATTTGAAACAAAAAGTCATTGTAAGATTCATACATATATAAGTGCTGTATATATGTTTGGAATGCTTTAACATTGTTCAGATATATTGTAGGATGCATAATGGCAACATGACAAGTATCGAGTTTTCACAGTTCGTCTCGACTCGTTCCATATCTTCACTTGATGTCCTCTGTGTGTCCATAACACGTGTGTTCATAACAGTCGCAGTCAAAGGTCAACATACAAAACACGCAAGCAGGAATTGCACAACGGTGACATTTCAACACTGAAGGTCGAACGCGTCTGACGAGTTCAGCCTTCTCCAGACAATCCGTGGCTCCAGTGGAACGCTATCTGACACGACACGCTCCAGTGGTTATAGCTCAGTGTAGCTCCTTGAGGGCCGTGACGATACTGAACATGGTCACAGGTATTCCAGAAGTCTGTGTCAGTAATAGTTTTATGTTACCATGGAACAAAAAGAATGTTTACAATTGGGAGGGGAAAAAAAAAAAAGACTTAAAAAAATCTTCATTTGAGCTGATCATCTATTTCTGTGACTTGGAAAGGAATGCTTGTAAGCCTCTTGGAAAGTTCCATGACATTTTTATGAACATAATGCAATGGCTGCATGTGAAGGTAATGCAGTATTCTATTGTATTAAATTGTGTTCCAGGGTAAAACAAAACATAAATCATAACCTTGCTTCTATGTTTGGGGACATGTGACATTTTGACTAACAACACATGTTTTAGGCCTTTGTAGTTGCAGTAGTCAAACAATGGCTGGTACAGACCACCGAGAGAAGTCTTCAATGGGGAGAGAACTCTTGCTAACAGTGATAATGATTTGCCCCAAATGAAAAAGCCCATTAGCAGACAAAAAAAACCAAGGATCTGCGACAGTCTGCAAGAGATATGTACTTCTCAACGTTGAAATGCGCGAAAGGTTTCCTCATTTTCAGCTGTTGAGGTTTTCGTCGACTAAATTATGTCCAGATTCTAGAAAAACTACTCCAGCCAGACATTGCATGATGTTTCCATCCCTTCTGTTCTATTTCTTTCTGGACCACTGGACCCTCCTTTGACCATCAAGGCCATGTTTACATGGTGACGTGGAAATAGGTACGATGTCGGTCGTCAACATCTGGATCCATGACAGCTGTCTGGAGGGAGGGGTGGGTGATGGGGGGAGGTAGGGGTGGTGTCAGTCCTCCACCTACCCACACCTCATAGAAGGAACGGTTGCAGAGGTTGCCGTGACAACGTGGAAGCTTCATAAGTGTGTCTGAAACATAAAGCATATCTATCAAATATCTCTGTCGTGTCCTGACATTCTCCAGATATGACACTCCATAAAATAAAATAGCAATCATATTTTATTGTTTGAATTGGGGTTTAGAGCTGTTACCAGATTATTTCGCTCATATCATACTTATCAATTTACTGGAGGATGAATCGTAGAACTAAGTGTTGCAGGAAACCTACGAGCATCATCTCACACAGATGACAATTCGTAAAGTGGACTTCTACAGTACACAGCAATGTACATAGCATCTACACTAGTTTGTGTTATCTCTACAATAACACATTACTAACTGAAACTGACATTTTAAAACTTTTTTGGTGTGTGAATACTAATGGAATGAAAACTATGTGAACACGTGTACTAGTACTATGACAACCGTGAATACTAGTAGTATTATGGCAAATGACAACCACATGAATACTAGAATAACAACCACGTGAATACTAGTATTATGACACCCATGTGAATACTAATATTATGACACCCATGTGAATACTAATGTTAATGACAGGCCAATATGGAGACTTGTCGGTGAACATGGTATGATGATTCATGTTACGGTTATACCACAGTACATCATGCAAACATTGTGTTCTACAACCAAATATACTAGTATGATAATACATGACACTTTCCATCAATGTGCAAATATTGAAAAACAAATGTAAACTAGATTCCTGTGATTGACAACATATGCAGATGATGCAGCATGCAAACAACATTCTTCAGGACTACCAAAGAAACTCTATTGTAACATTTCACATTATCAGACACACGTGCATGGATTCTTCTGAAAGTGCGCATTATTCTTTAATAGAATTTGAGCCAACATAGTTGTTTCATTTTCGTTCTGGTCATGTGATCTTCAAGTGCATGTAAAGTCAAGAGATATTTTCACTGGTATTATTTGAAGTCAAGAGATATTTCCACTGGTATTATTTCAAGTCAAGAGATATTTTCACTGGTATTATTTGAAGTCCAGAGATATTTCCACTGGTATTATTTGAAGATCTATCTGAAGTGATAAATGAATGGGCTCAGTAGTTTGTTGAGTGTAAGTACAGTGAGTGGAGTACAGTGGGTGGTATTCTTTGGTAGGCCTGAATGTTGGCGACAAATGTGTGACGTAATGTCCAGAACTTAGTATGTATCCAGCATGCAGAAACAAACTTGGGTCGATGACACATTACAAAGATGTGCTGTCAAGAAAGTAGTATCTGCCAATAAAGATGTGTGTTTGTGTGTGTGTGTGAATGAATGTGTATGTTTGTCTGTGTGTGTGTGAATGTGTAATATGTGTGTGTAAATGTGTATGTGTGCATGAATGAATGCGTATGTTTGTCTGTGTGTGTGAATGAATGTGTATGTCTGTCTGTGTGTGTGAATGTGTAATATGTATGTGTAAATGTGTGCATGTGTGCGTGTGATTGTGTGTGTGATTGTGTTTTGTGTGTGTGTGTGTGAGTGGAGTGTAGTGTGTGTGTGTGTGTGTGAGTTGAGTGTAGTGTGTGTGTGTGTGTATGTGTATGTGTATGTGTTTTGTGTGTGTGTGAAGTATTTGAAAATCTGTAATAATACTGTTATTAGAGATTGTGTGTTTCCTGTCAGTTTGTAATAATGACTAATATCAGACACATTGGAAATTAGAATTTAAGAATATGTGTAATGTAGTTCCCTGAATAAAGTGCAGCTGCCCAGTGTGTTTGAAAGCGGTCATTAAAAGGCAATATGTAAAATGCCAAAAATGTGTGTAATCCTGAAGAATAATTTAGGAAATGGCCTACAATGACTTGCTGGTCAACACTCGGACGACCATTGCTGACCTCCCAGGTCATGTCGCGGTAGCCGCTGAAGTAGCACTAACGCTAACTAAAGACAAGAGGAGGAATGAAGTGTAAGTAATGAAGTGTAGACTTGTTAATTAATGAAGAATGGAAGAGAGCAGAATTGTACAATTTAGTGTGTTACAGGTATAGCTAACTTTTCTAAGACTACCGGGAATAAGCAGTTTGTATGGACATCAAAATTAACAATGCTGAATGATGTAATCGCAAGCCCTCTGCTGTATCTGTAACTAACTTATGAGATAACTAAGTTATAGATGTGAGAGCATATAACTACGGTACATCGTGGTTATCCTAGAGTAGAAAATGTACAATTTTGTCTTTGAAAACATTGCTTTCATCTACAGGACAAGGTTTGTACCCAACACACTGCCATGTGTTCCTGTTGGCGACAATTCCGTAGCAATATGGTGGCAATGTGCTGTCTGTTTCAGTAGAATGACTAAACAAGCAAGGACTGACATGAGTACACACGTCTGGTTAACTGAGATGTGCAATGGGCCAGTTCATCATGTATTTTTATTATTATTACACGCAAAGCACAAATATATTTTACATTCTATATTCAGCGCCATTGAGTAGCTAGTCTAAATCCTAGGCACTATATAAATTACTTATTATTATTATTTACAGAGATTCAGTAAACCCATATCTAACATATCAGACTTCTGTCATTATAGTCAAGCTTGTTTTTGTTGTTGTATGATTACAATGCATGAAGTGACAAGACTTTCTGGAAGTAGATTCTGGAAGTAGATTCAAGGACAGACACAGAATGTTAGAAAGCTCCAACAAGATTGTTATGGCTGTATAGCCGGAAATCCAGAATCCAAATGAAAATGAAAATTTGCGAAATAGAAAATAAAACAATCGTTGATTTAAATTACCTCCTTTTCACACTGAAATATTCAAAATTAAAACATGTTAGAAGATGGAGAAGTCCACAAAGACAAACACAAAATTAAAACAGGAAAACAAAGGACTATTGTAATCACCAGGGTCACGCAGAGTTCACCATTCGAAGGCAGACTTTCTAACACACAAGTTGTAGCCCGTCCACGAACCTGCCATTGTTCATGTAACTGACCCAATATATACTCGACAGCCAATCTCGTCTTGTTTCAATCATGTTATCTGTCAGTTCTGTGTAAATGTGACGCGTACCATTCAACTGAATTTAGCAAGTATTAACCAACCCATCTTATTGTCGCACATACTGTACTGTCAACATATTATAGCTATATAAAAGCAGCGTATATGGTCGTACAAGCCGAGAGCTTCACACCTAAGTGTAGTGTGCAATGAGATGAACAAATAGAAGGTTATGTGCACTGCTGAAGGTAGGTGACAAGGCTAAGGTTACTGAGTGAGTGTGTGAGTGACCGAGTGAGTGAGTGAGGTGAGGTGAGTGAGTTATCTCGGTGCAGAACTCGCTGTTGTTCACTAACCACTACTGACTAACGTCGTGACTAGTTTCAAAGTCGGGTAAACTCCATGCTGCTGGTTACCGTTTCCCGACCACGTTCTCCTGACCTCCGTGGAACAGGAAGTGACTTCCGACCTCGGTGGTCGCGCTGCCATTGTGCCGTTACGTTCGGTGCCGAGCTTTGCCGCGCTAATTCCGTCGTCCCGGCCAGGGAGAGGACGTGCCTGGAAGCGGCTGGTTTCCGCCCAGGGTGTACCATTCTTCCGGAATAACTCGGCCCCTCATCGTCCAGCCCTTGAACAGAGGTTGCCATGGCGATATGACTGCCATCGTCATCGGTGTCATTGGACGTGGTGGTGGCTGCGGCGACGGAGGCCGCCGAGTCGGTGGCGGAAGATGGCGAGCGGGCGGTCAGTGAACGGAGTGAGCGGCCAGAGTGACCGCCGGGCCCTGGTAGAGATTGCAGCGTGTGGGAGATGGGGAATGTGCTAGCTGGGGGGCGATACGGCTGGGGAGAGAAAAACATGACACATGCAGACAGGCCTTACGTACCACGTGACACATGCCCTACACATATTGTGACACATGCACTACACATATTGTGACACATGCACTATAGCTACCTACGTTGTGACACATGCACTATAGCTAGCTATGTTGTGACACATGCACTACATACATATTGTGACACATGCCCTACACACATATTGTGACACATGCCCTATACATATTGTAACACATGCACTATAGCTAGCTATGTTGTGACACATGCACTACATACACTCACTTATGGCCTACTTACGTCACGACACATGCAGAAAGCCCTATGTACAACATACGTCTGGACAGCCATTCTGACGTGGCAGGATTCAACCTGGACCAACCCAGACACACGATAGGAGCATCTCACAGAGCATCTCACAGAGCATCTCACAGAGCATCTCACAGAGCATCTCACAGAGCATCTTGCAGCAATCAGCTAGTGCTGGCTCCAAAACAAGGTTGTCACGAGATCAACCAATATACAACATTTTCATTAAAGTCTTAAACTGTTCAAACATTCCCATGTCATCCATACCTACTGTGATGTTATAGTGTCTGTCTTCCAACATGTCGGGCCAATTTATCAAATTTTCCAAAATTAACTTTAGAATATTTTAAAATTTATCATTCAATGTACGGCTAATAGTAAGACTTGTTTCATAGGATGCTAGTGTGAAGTCCTTTCGTCATGTACATACACTGACAATACAAGATAGCTACAAATATAGGAACGACGTACAAAGAAGTGCCACAGACAACAAGAAACATACAAGAGCTAGTTAAGATAATCATGCAGGGACAAACGGCCGTGCAACATAGTAGGTAAAGCTGGTCCAGCCAACACGATTTGTACGACTACATTTAACGGCGACATTCCGATGATTCACCCATAATTTTTGTAGCAGCAGTGCAGCATGGCGTGTATCAGACGTATGTGGGACAATACGTGGGCTTACTCTCCCCCGCCATGCACGCTCGCCTCTAGAAGAGCCGCAGTAACAGAAAACAGTGACTAGTTGTAATATGACATCAGTCGGCAGTAATATAAAACAGTGACTAGTTGTAATATGACATCAGTCGGCAGTAATAGAAAACAGTGACTAGTTGTAATATGACGTCAGTCGGCAGTAATAGAAAACAGTGACTAGTTGTAATATGATGTCAGTCGGCAGTAATAGAAAACAGTGACTAGTTGTAATATGACGTCAGTCGGCAGTAACATAAAACAGTGACTAGTTGTAATATGACGTCAGTCGGCAGTAATAGAAAACAGTGACTAGTTGTAATATGACGTCAGTCGGCAGTAATAGAAAACAGTGGTATATAGACCTGGGCTGGTATTCTCGAAAATTCGTAAGTCTGAATAAGTACTAAGAAATTGCCTTTGCCTAACTGGTTTTCTGCCAATGTTAATTTTTGAAGAAGTTCTTAATGACACATCTTTCCTGACACAAACTTCAGTATACATCCTCATAGCCAGTGACAATTGTTCAACAGGAAACAGCCAAATGATATCTTGCCAAATACCAGGCCCCCGATCCACAGAATGATCATAGCGATACGAGAGTCATAACTCCTTAGCAACTGCATGTTACTATACGACTCTCGTAATGTTACCATTGTTCTATGGAATGGGCCCTAGTTTTCTATCATTCGATAACCACACAAAAAAGCAACTGAAAATGAATGATTCTCAAACAGATCATAAAAAGTAAAATGGAACTGACCCAGAATTGAATAATAACATGAAATGAAAACAAAAATAATTCAAATATAATGAAACGAAAGCTAATAGATAGTTTTTAAGAGATTCAACAGAATACTGCGGGATTACTTTTCCAAGATGGCCGACTTACCACTTCCTCTTTGTCAACGGGTACAGGCTGTGACGGCGTCACGATGGAGGAGGGCTTCACAACACTGACGTCGGGGCCAATGTCCGCCGTACTGTTCACTTTGCTCCTAGATGGCGACAATTGTTCAGGGCTCATTGACAACGGCGAAGGTCCAAAATCATTGTTCATCACAGAATCTGAAATTGAAAACCATCCTGCATCTTATCTAGACTGAAGCAAGTCTATAGGGAAAGGTCATCTATAGGGAAAGGCCTAGTTCGATTCCAGAGACCTGGATATCTAACAGTTACTTGAGAATATGATATTGAAATATTGGGAATTTGACTCTTTTTGTGTGGGGTGTGTGTGTGTCACAAAATCGTGTTAATACCGACATCACAACATCCATGCCTGGTGACCTGTACAAGTTTGAACAACAATTGTTTCCTGGTTGTCAGATTCACTCTATTTCTGTATTGGGGTTTAGAGTCGCTTTCTAGAATCTTTCACTAATATCACGACATCTAAAATGTCACGACTGAATGTTGCAGTAAACCTGCGAGCACCGGCTGGTACTGACAAGACCAAGGATGAAAACTGTTTTGCCAATTTACAGCGAGTGAGTGAATATGGAGTTTAACATCGCTGCGGGAATCTTTCACCCATTTGTGACGAGCCAATTTACAGACAGTGAATCCTATTAATATTGCGTTAGTAAGGTAAGTTTCGTAAAAATTGATTCTGGACCCCCGGGGCGGGATTTCAACCTGAGATTCATTTTAAATTTAACGCATGATCTTAAATATGAATCCAGAAAATAATTCATTTAAAGTCTGGAAGTGGTAACCATGTTGAGCACATCAGCAGATATATTTGTTCAATGTGGGAAAGATGCATATCTTTGTTGTTTGTATTGTCTGAACATATAGGACAGAGTCACATCAGTTGAACAATTCTGCTAAATTGTAAAATAACAGATAGACAGTAAAAATCATTTCATATTGAATATCTACCCAGAAAATTGACTAATAAGAGTGATGTAGCATGATGTAGTATATCCTCTGAAACTGGATGTATGTTTGCCTGACAACTGTACATTTTATGATTAGGAATTTATAAACACATCAATCGACAGAATTTCCTCCACTCGTAATTCAACATATCACTTCCAGTGATTTCAGTTTTTGATCATCAACGCCGATCACCGAAATCACATGGGATTTGTAGCACATTATTTGGCAGTAACTACAACTACAGACTAAAATATTAGCTTACTTTATTACAATACATCTTAGAATTAAATAAAAGAAACTAAGTGTATAAATAGTTGTGACAAGAACAGGACAAGCTGTGAAATAACATGCAACTTCATTCAACTAGTTTCTACTTGGTAAATAATATTACCACAATCATATTTAGAAGTTAACAAAATGGAAAAACGTAAACATTAACAATATTGACGAAATTTTGAATATTACATGCAAAATGACGCTGTCTCGACTATTACCACCATGGGTTAATTTTGAACGTGTATCATAGTACATATAAACCAATGTAAATTATCTCCCTTGTACTCTGGTATGGGTGTACATGAAGTCACTACAAGGTAGTCCTACTTGGCGTGGACGTCCAACCCTGGCCTTCAGTGGTATTACTGTCACTAATATTGTTTGGCATGAAATACATTGACACCCCTATTTGCATTGACACCCCAATTTACATTGACACCCCTATTTGGTAGATTACCTCGGTAAATACTTTATGGAATGACAAACAAACAAAAATTTCTTGACAACAAAATTTTATAGAAAATGTTTTTGCACCATTAATAAAACAAACATGCTTATATACAAGCTATCACTAAACATATTGAATAAGTATTATTTTATGCAGAGCGGTATTGTCTGAAAGACGGAACATGGAAAAAGGCTCAATTTGCATGAGTGAGTGAATATGGAGTTTAACGTCGCTGCAGGAATCTTTCACCCATTTGCAACGACATCAGCACGTGCAAATCGACTATTTTCGCTTGTTCAGTTTTTCGGATACTTACTCAAAATATTTACCGACAGCTACAAACAGAATTCTTTTCACTAATGGTGCAAAATATTTCATTATTTCTATTTGGCTAGGCAGTACAAAATGAAGTCCTTTCATTTGTCATTCCATGAAGTACACTTACTAAAATAATCTACCAAATATGGGTGTCGATGCATTTCATTCCAAACTACAAAGTAACGTTAACATGGGCGATGTTGAGTGAAGTTGCGCGGCGCAGGCTAGGAGAGGAAGCAGAATTACGTGTGCCAGTGCTGCTCGTATTACCGAGGACGTCGCTGGAACAGCTGGGACTGGAGGCCGTGAAGCTGGGCGTGCCCTCCGTGTGCTCCGTGTGTGTGGGCGTCGACTCCGACAGGCTCAGGGGTGGAGAACTCCGCAGCGACGACATGTACAGGGGCGTGACTAGCTCGTCGGACTGATATGTTGTGGTTGTCATCAGCTCAGATCTGGTCAAACCCAAGCAAGAGAATCCCAGTGTTATCAAGGACAAACAGATTGATGGAAATAAGGTACGAGAAAGTTTTTATCAGATATTAATTAATTACAATGACATTTTACGTAATAATGGCTAACATCAATGGCAGGTTAGACAACGGAATAGTTTATAAGAGCTGAAAATATTTCAAGATTACACAGGTTGAACCAAGAAACACTGAGTGAGTGAGCGAGTGATTACGGAGTTTAACGTCGCTGCAGGAACCTTTCACCCATTTGCGACAATTCAAGAAACCCTTCCAGTGTGAAGAGGAGAGGAAATAATATATCATGTGCTCAATCCTTTAACATCCCCATTCCAACCCACAACCAACCAGAGCGAGGCAAGCGGACTGTCTGCAATATGTGTATATGTAATTACTCAGCTTCATACTAATGATAACAGATGGGCTTCTCTTTATCTATAGCTAGCTAAAACAACATGGACTAATCAGTGTGCTAATATAATATAAACTTTAACACCATAAGGATAGATCTACACATGATTGAACAAAGTAGCTATAGAGGCGACGAAACCATCACATAGTCTGTACAGTTCCAGCCACGCCCCTTCAGTAACCATAGCAACTCCCAAATCTCCCTCCAGGTGTTGGTTACAGTTGTTAAAACACAAACAATTCATGATGTCAAGAACTTCTATTGAATGATGTGTGTAAAACATCAAAGCCACCAAACTCAACAAGCGAACAAAACTAAAAACAGAATGGTTGGTAACGATGACAGCTATGTTCTGTTATCTACAGCATTGAGGTTGCTAATGCTTGATTGTCAGTGATTATCAGTGATTAATTTCTTACTAAAAATATCACGGCATATCATGCGATGTTAATCCAACTACAATCAGATATCACAATTCCCAATTAACAAATCACATTATTATAAAATGTTGTGATGTTGAGATGGTGAGTGAGTGAATATGGAGTTTAACGTCGCTGCGGGATTCTTTCACCCATTTGCGAGGATATGTTGAGATGGAATGCTGTTTAAAATAGCAATCATCCCATTGGGGGAGAGACATTGTGATATTTGACATTAATAATTTCTAGGTTGCAGAAACACTTTTCAACATCAAGATAACCTCTTCAAGAAAGCAAGTTTTAGTTGGTATTGTAGTGAGTGAGGGAATATGGAATTTAACGTCGCTGCGACAATGTTGGTAATATTGTATTGCAAAGGCTTTGGAATGTTAAAAAATTGTCAAAATTACATTATGAAGTAAATTTTGAAGTAAACTTATCCACACGTTTTTTTGCATGCTTTCTGCCATCAGCAATGTGTGGCGATGTGGTAAATAACACAGTTGATGGTGTATTCGGACAAATCAGACTAGTTCCACATGCAGGATGCAATGTGTGTGTGTCTCATATACCTCGTCAATACACAGTTAATACGACTCATGGACTCAACACAAAGTTGTCAACCTACTAGTAACAGATCACTAAGAGTGTATTCGTTTCAAGCACTCGATCAACTCTAGGGTGACGATTAGTCAATGACAAAACACTCATGATGATATGAAAATTTGATCACGCGACCGTTACCCTAGGGTTGGTCAAGTGATTGAAATGAATACGCTCTAAGAAATGGCTGAAATACTGAGAAAATCTGTCCATAACCCTGTCATTAGTGAGTGACTACATGGAGTTTAACGTCGCTGCGGGAATCTTTCACCAATTTGCGACGAGATCCGAATTTTCCGATAATTTGGAACCAAAGCAATTTTACAAAACAAATAAAAAATAAAAGAAATTTTGTTTCAAATTCATTGAACATTGTATATCTAGCCATCACAAATAGTAATTTTCATGCAAGTACAACTGATCAAAACTTGGTCCCGAAGCATTTCTTTTACCTATATTACTATACTATAGTAATGCTGTGAAATAGCAAAACATGGCCGTCATGCAAACTATTCATACCTGTACCACTGCCTGTGGACGAATAAAGTAACAGAATTGAACTAGCGCATAACAACGTCAGCAATATAGGGGCATCAGCAATGTGCAACATATCGTGAAAGAAGAATAAAATGTGAATGTGTTGCTCGCAGATATTTTACGGTAGCACTATACTGTTATTGTCAGAATACAGGGCTCTGGACTAACATATGCCCGACGTACAGGGGCAAGTTAAATTGCACTGCGGGCAACCTACTTCTTAACAGTTTGCACCTTTGATGCCTTTGCTACTTGCCCTGACTTGCTCTGCGGGCAAGTAACTCAGAATGTTAGTCTAGAGCCCTGGAATGTGTTGCTATTATTAGAATAAACCTACGCAATTGGAGAAGTCTAGCTCACAATATATAACATCGATGTACGTGACAAGTGAGTGAATTACTGTTACACGTCAAAGTGGGAATTTTTCACCCACACATGACAAAATCATCGGCAAACATTTATGAGTTATTTCCTCCATCCTGAAAGGTAAATATGATCTACAGGATCTGAGCTGCTACGCTGACACTAAACGCGGAAGTGACACTATCTGACTGTGAGCGTAGTACACCATTCAGACGACCCACAGAGGTTCTACTATATATCTGTAATGTGTGTGAACCTGAGGATAATAGGAGTGAATAAGTGCATTGTTGTTGTACATCACAGCGGGAATCTTTCACTCACACTTGACGAAGACTTTTATGAAGTGGCAACACTGTGTGCAGTAATCGTGACTATACATACTCTGGACAGTAGGCCAAGCTTTATGATTTCAAAACACATCACAATAAAACCACTGGCATGTTCAAATTCTAGCAAATAAACATAGAAATTATAAAAATAATAAATTTTGACTGACATGTCGTTTGAAACTCACAGTAGGTGAGTGAGTTAATATGGAGTTTAACGTCGCTGCGGGAATCGTTCACCCATTTGCGACAAACTCACAGTAGGCTTTCTGTAATAAATAACAGATTCTAACAAGGATGTGCTTAGCTTATTACAGTGAGAGTCTATGGTGAGTGGGTGAATTATTGTTTTACGTCACAGCGGGAATCTTTCGCCCATACGCTACGTGAACCTACAGTAGTACAACCACTGGCACTGGACATGACAACACAAGATTGAAGACTGCAGAACCTGGATATCTGTACAGTACAAGACGAAGCCGCGTCTCACCTTCGATTGTCCACGCCCCTGTCGTAGTTTGGCGACCGGGATTCCTGGTACCGGGGCACATTGGAGCTGGTGTTTTGATTGCTCAGCGGAGAGAAGTGTCGGCTGGGGGGCGTCGACGTGTCAGGAAGAAGGTCAGGTCGCGCTGCGGATATAAGCAGAGAAAGATGACATCACACTGTTGCAGGACCACGTCTTAAGGTTAATCCTTGCCAACAAATGGTTTACTGGTGGGGACACTTGTGGGATCAACTGGTGGGGTGGTGGGTGTGGTGGTGGTGGGGGGTTGGTCACTGGTGGGGTCAACTCACGGGGGTCATCTGAAAAGCTGAGGTTTACTGGTGGGGACACTTGTGAGATCAACTGGTGGGGTTACTGGTGGGGGTGTGTGTTGGTCACTGGTGGGGTCAACTCACGGGGGTCATCTGAAAAGCTGATGGTCCGCTGTGGCTTCTCGATGAGTCTCTTGTCGTATGGCGGCACCGATTCCGTCTGTTCTGGGATGGTTGTCTGGGCGCGGGGTCGGCCTGCCTGACCCTTCTTCTTAGACGGAGAGTGTTTCAGAGCTGCGGGGAGAAAGCGGAGGTCAGTTGGAAATATCTGACAAACACAACACCAAAATACAGCGTAATTAGATCAAAGAATGCGTCGATTGATTTCTTGTTTGGATAGTTAGCCCCCCTTACAAGATATTCAACATGTCCTGGGTTTTGCATGTGCTTCAATACTTACGAGTAAGAATTTTTCTGAATACACGAGTGGCGAAGAAATTGAGGAATCTATTAGCATAGTAGCCAGGCCGATGAACAGATATAGTGTCCTGGAAAACAAAGAAAACAAATGTCGGCATTTAGAAAATGTGATGACATACATCCACATAAGATTTATAATGTTTTCAATAACATTTATACGACAAGATTAAACTGAAAAATATTATCACAGACCTGCCTACCCATGAATACCCTTGTCAGGAAACCAGCATGCGGTAGTTGCGATCGTAGAAGTTAGTATTTTTTGCATTAGACTGTGCCACTGCTCTAGCGTGTCTAGCATCTAGCA
>JAUTBV010105435.1:0-15114 GCA_032361325.1 Lepetodrilus fucensis | reverse complement strand
TCAAGCGTAATTAGTCTCAGATCGAAATTCGTTTGTCCGATTATACGGGTCTATCAACTGTGATAGTATGCCTTTAAAGATTATATTATATATTATTTTTATTTTTATTTTTAGGATTTGCTGAAGATTATCTATTCAGATTCAAGTCTCACTAATTTGTGTGATGTTGATTACAACCCAGGTATGTATTCTCTATTTGTCTTTAGTAATTATTTGATATTTATGGACAATGGTAGCACAGTAGAGGATTATCAGACCCTTGGTCTGTCAGTACGAGCTGGTGCTCACAGGTTTACTACAGCATTCAGTGCTACGGATGTTTTGCGTTTCCTTCTCCTCTAAACTGACAAGCTGTGACACAAATGACAGAATCTTGAAAGTGGCTGTAAACCTCAAAAGAAGAAGAAAAAACCTCACCCACCAAAAGTTATGAGTTCAAACTTATCAAGCCTGGTATCATATAAAAATAAGACAAATAAAGATATGTTGATCAATCATTTTAGCAATATTGATTCATTTTGTATGGGTGAAAAATTCCTGCTGCAATGTCAAACAATAAACACTCACAGTGAGTATTATTGATAAGAAACTGTTATTTTATTTTATTGTTAATTTATTGGGTGGTTTTATTTTCAGCTGGCAGTGCTGACAAGACAGATAAGTCCTATGATGTAAAGAATGGTGTGCGCTGTCTACGAGTCTCACCTGATGGAGAATTTCTTGCCACAGGAGACAAACTTGGAAACGTCCGGTAGGATATTAGCTCCACACTCTCATAATATTTATAGATGTGAAAATATTAACTGACCCAAACATTACGAAACATTTGAGTACAATTTTATCCTCGACTGAAAGTTTTGCTCACAAATCCCTATATAGATTTGAGATTGAGCATGACATTGTGCTCTAAAGGTTTCGTAATCTCGGGGCCTGATGATTGCCCCCCGCCCAATTATTTAGTGTTGTCTGTTTATTATTGTTTCTAAGTATTTTATGTTTGTTTGAACTTGCAAATTAGAATGGTATATTCAAATTCGAATTTGTAATAACACTGGTGTTTTTCATTAACAGAATCTATGACACTGAATACATGGATGAAATCCGGACTATCGAAGCTCATGAAGCAGATGTGTTATGTTTAGAATACTCATACAGTAAATCAGGTAAGCTATTCTCCTTGGTACGTAGAGTACCAGCCAGTGCTCGCAGGTTTACTGCAACATTCAGTGCTACAAATGTTGCAGATTTCCTCCTGCTCTAAACTGACAAGCTGTAAAATGAGTGAAAGCAATTCTATACCCAAATTAGAAAAAAAGAAAAGAAAAGAAGTTATTAACTACAAGAGTTACTTCCCTTTCAATATTAAGAAATCCAATTTTTCAAAACAGTAGAAATGAATTAATCCTAGTTCATAAGGACATCTCTATTGGGTGAATGTTAAACAACATGTATTTTATTTTTATGCTATTCCTGTCAATTAAAAACAGCGAGTTTAAAAACAGCGACATTTAAACTCTCACTCTAACTCTACATTTGACTCCTCAGGGCCCAAGTTGCTGGCGTCTGCGAGTCGCGACCGCCTGATCCACGTGTTTGACGTGGAGCAGAATTATGGACTGCTGCAGACGTTGGACGACCACTCGGCCGCCATCCAGGCTGTCCGCTTCATGGACCAGAACAACCAGCTGAAGATGCTCAGCTGTGGAGCTGACAAGTCTCTGTTGTTTCGTAACGCAACACAGGCGAGTCTTATCTGGATTTTTACGGGGCGGGTGGTAGCGCAGTGGTAGAACATATTGGACCGGAGTCAAAGGTCCTGAGTTAAAATCCCGTCCCAGGTTCCAGAGGCCTGTTCAGAAGGGTGAGTTTACGCTAGTTATCGCGTGACGTCGCATATGAAGGATGACAGTTTCCAAGGCGATTTCACGCCTGTACTCGCGGGTTCGCGCCCTCCTGAACAGGACTCCGGTATCAATATTTGCAAAAGTTACCTTGGATAATCCTAGTCACAGTTGAGTTTCCAGGTACGACTACTTCTTGACCTCCTGTGACACCCGCAGTGTTTTTATGGGTTGCAGAGTCCAGACTTCCAGTTCAATCTTGACCAGCACCTGGTCAGCAAGTCCACTCTGTACGACATGATGATTGACCCAACTCAGAAATTTGTGGCCACCGCCTGTCAGGACAGAAACGTCAGGTACGTACACACACAGAAGGAATCCCTGCAGTAAAATTTTATGAAAGGCATACCGGTGTAAGGTCCCAAACTATTACCCCCTACCCGTACTATTTGTTGATATATTTCATTGTCAAACATTTTATACCTGAATCGCATATGGGTGAAAGATTCCTGTTGTGATTTACACCTTAAAGAATGTGCATTTGATTTATCTACACAAGCATATTGGGCAACAAGCTACATTTTCCGCACATGCCTATGGTTTTCAAAATTTCTGTATTTATTTTCTTATTTTATTTTCATGTATTCTTATTTTTATCATCACGAAGTAAAACAAAATTTAAAAAGAAATGTCATTCACTGCTGTTGACCGTGTATTGACACATGGACATTAATATAAATAACATTGCTTCCTGATTTATAATCCTGTTTTATCTCAATGAACAATACATCAGAATTCAACATCTGTCTGTTCATGTCCACAGGATCTACAATATACGATCGGCCAAGCAGAAGAAGAACTATAAGGGCTCGCTGACGGATGACGGCGTGTTGCTGAGGATTCAGCTGGATCCCTCGGGTTGCTACGTGGCCACCAGCGGCACGGACAAAAACATGTGCATCCTGGACTTCTACAGCGGAGAGCTGATGGCCACCATGTACGGACATTCCGAGACCATCACCGGTCTCAAGTTCATGAACGATCTCAAACACTTGATCTCAGTGTCGGCCGACGGGTGAGTTGAAGTCTCCTTAGGATAACAATCAAGTAGTGGTCGATTCGTGAAAAAGAATGTCTGAGCCCCATCCTGAAAAATAATTGACAGGTTTACAATGGATAAAGATGGTATTTTCACATCTGGTTTTAAGAAGGACCACATGTGCCTAGTTTGAAAACCTGTATTTGGGGGCAGTGTCTGCACAAGTCAAGATAGGATGCACTGTTTCAATGTCATGGCATGGTCATCAAACTTATTTGCTGCAATACTGAAGCAAACAATACATTAATAAATAAATACATAATATGAGAACATTTCTTCACCTTCTGTGAACTGAAGGCAACCATATTGCTGCTTGTGTTCTGATGTTTTCATTCCTTTCAATATTTTGGAATGTTTTTGTAACCAATGGTATGTCATTTTTAACTATTGATATCATTATAACAAATGGTATTTCGTGGTAACCAATGGTATGTCTGGTGCTGCAGATGCATCCTGGTGTGGAAGATTCCGCCAGAGATGACCAAGCAGATGCGGAACCGCCTGGAGGAGCTTGGCAAGATGCCCAAAGACATGCAGTTTGTCAGTGACAACAGGTGTGTATCTCAGTTAACTCTCTCCATACTTACGGCAACCAGAAATGCCCTTAAAAGCAGTGCCTGTGTCTAATTCAGCAGTGAGAGGGTTAAGGTGCATTTTCACAGTGAGATTTGTATGAACAACTTGTATAGTATCAACTTTCTGTCAAATTAAAATTGAAAAATTGAATGTAACATGGGAGACAATTCAACAAAACAAGTCAAAATAGTTGGAAATTTATTGTTTTTGAATAGCCACATTTTATTATATCAAAATTATAATCCTTCCTATCGATCAACTGTGGATATTACTGTAATACATGAACAAATTGCAGGTTCCCATCCCACCAAAAAAACAGGCCACTGTTATAATGTATGCACACACACTCTTCATCCTTTCAGACGAGACACAGCCATCATTCCAAACCCAAACCTGATCCACAGTCAGGCCGATATGGATGCATTCTCGGACCAGAAGGACGGCGGTCAGTTCCATTCGGCCAGCCAGGTTCTGGACATGCTGGACTCCACGACTCCTCCCACCTCCTCCGACGACATGGCCGACGACTACCGCTTCAGCGTGGGACCGCTGCCTAACTGGGCCAAGGCAAAGGTTAGATCAGGCTATTTCAGATTTCAATTTGTATATTATACACAGCTAAGAAGCTTTAGTGTCCGGGTCAGTACACATAACGTGGATGCTCAGAAGTAAACCAAAATAAATGGAAAATATAAACAATTAAGAAAATATATATATTTACAATAATACACCATTTTGTGTGGAACACTACTGAATACATCACTCTTCTGGATGATAGTTGATCACACCACCCTCTGGGTTTCAGATTGGAGAAGAAGGCAAAGAGTTGTCAGATCCGAGTTCTGAGATCAGCAAACATCCGAAAGGCCGCTGGGCCGACAGAGTGGACCAGGCAGACCCGGGATTTGCCGTTAAGAAGCAGATGGAGACGACCTTCCAAGTGGAGGCTGGTGAGTAGCAGTTGTCTCCCTTTATTATGTGAAAATTGAGTGCTGCGTTCAATGATAGCAAACTGTCGAGAAATCTTGCAAATGGTGATGAGTAGATTCTAGGCAAACTAAACGGTGCATTTGATATTGGTCAGCCATCGCCATGCATTCGGAGAGACCTCACAAATTCATGTGATCACCAGAGATATGCTCGAACTACTATTAGGAAAGTTTCCAAGTCTACGAGATGCCGCTATTTTTATATTTATAAAATATTATTCTATGCCATTTCTGGTCAGATTCTACTGAGATTGTCTATTCTATTCATTATGATTCAACATATGACACTGTCAGTGCTTACATTCCTTTTGTAAAAGATGATAATATATTTTATTTACATTTGGGACCATCTCGTAACCTAGTAAATTGTTCACCTGGTTGTAACCACACATGGCTTTCGAAGCACATTCTGTAAATACAATTGAACTTTCCAAACTGAAATTTTGTTTGTAAGTCCTACATTCATTCCTTAAAACATTGGTAAAATGTTTGGGTTTTTAAACAACTTTATCATATTTTGGTGTTTTGAACACAAACATTGATAAACGTGGAGACCTAACTTGACAGATATTTGTTTACTTTATTAAAAAGTGCTACAGACAATTTACTTGAAAATAGTCCACAGCATGTATAAAGGATTAAAATTTTACAATCTACTTTTTAAAAGAATGGCATTGTATAATTCCAAAGATATAGTAATAAATGCTACTTTAAAGGCATAATATCGCGGTTGATTGACCTATATAATGGACACACAAATTTCGATCTGAGACTTATTACGTTGATTTGTTCATCCAAATGTATTTATTTACTGATGTACTTATCCCCCAGCACTCGATAGTTATAAAACAAATGATATTTTTTATTAAATAAAGGAACGTTCCACTATTTATCTTGTCTTTGATGCATCACTGTTCTAAGAAAGAATGCGAGCAAACATTAGAGTTACGTCCCCTTATAATAATATTTTAAGAAGCAGTCTATCGGGGAGGGGGTTGCATTGGAGATTTGTCAACAACACAGCGGTGGAATGATTTTTGGAAGTACAAGCATGATTTTATGTTATAGCTAAGAACTAGTCCAAAACAACCATAAATATCTGTGATATTATGCCTAATAACAAGGTAGAAAATTTAGATTGAAGTGTAAGTCATTCACTTTGGGTTGATAATATTGCTTAGCTTTTCACAATCGCATATTGTGATATTCACTGAGAAAGCCTCTGTTCAGTGTTCGAAATTACTGCTGGAAACCTACTGGCCCGAATAGTGATACAAATAACAAATGTTTACAAAAAACATGAATTTCTACTGGTCCTTAGGATACCTTTAGCATTGGGAGAAATGGTTGGGACAGTGGGCCAGCAGTAATTTCGAACACTGTCTCTGTGGCACAGTGGTTAAAGTGTTAGCCTGAAGAGTTGTACATCATTGGTTTGATTCCCAATTGTGTCATACCGAAAGACATCAAAAGATGGTGCTTGGTGATTCTATCAGTCATGAAATATTGCCAAATATTTTATAAATAATTCATAATTAAGAAATTCAACATAATAGTGTATTAACACATTTTCAACATAATACATGCACTATTATTAATATGTTTGTTTTGCTAATTATGAATAAATTTATGAAACATTTGGCAATATTTCATGACTATGATAATATTCTCTGATTGGTAACACTTGGCATAAAGAAGTGAGAAAAGGATTGGTCGGCTCAGAGTCAGTTAATAATAACATAAATACAAGCTGTGATATAAGTGAAATATTCTTGAAAGAAACTAAACTCCAATTTAACCAATGACCCTATCAGGGAGAAACTACAACAGGGAATACATGTAAAAGTATTGTACATGTATATGTGTTGCTGAGCAGTGTAAGGCTACTGACTACTTGTTAAACTGTGATGATTGATTGAGAGCGGCACAAAGTAACAGGGCCATGGTTACACTGATGGTTCAGCCACGCCTCCCTGGTCGGATACAATAGGTGACATCATTAACACAGTCAACAGCAGATTAGCCAGATTAGCTGATGCACTACAAGAGATAAAATGTAATACGAAATTATATTGTAATTCATTCTTACCAGATTCTGTACACTTGTGGAATTCACTCTCTGAAGATGTTCAAAATACCCCTACGCTAGGGAGTTTTAAGAGAAAATTAAATGTTAGACAAAGTAGTACTTTTCACTTTGATCTGGATTATGGTGACCGATTTTGCCAGATTATACATGCTCGCCTTCGGCTTGGATGTAGTGATTTAAATAGACACTTATTTGACAGACATTTATCTGCCGATGCTTCCTGCTTTTGTGGCCACGCTAGTGAAACTCCATTACATTATCTATTCATATGTCCAAAGTATAATGATTTAAGAATTAACTGTTATTTCTATATTAAAGGTCACAATTTAAATTCGGCCCTTTATGGATGCCAGTCTTTAAAAACTGATGACAATCTTGACATCCTGAAGTCTGTCCACTATTTTATTAAAAAATCAGGCAGATTTGCACCATAATTCATTGTAACTGAGTTTGCTTGCTTAACCATATATCACTGGCCATAAAAACTATTAAGTTGATTGTGATGTACATGTATGTATTTATGATCTTGACTATGCTTTATTACATGTTTTGTTTGTAATGGGAGCGGTACCGGCACAAGCCGTAATGGCTTATGTACCAATCCTTTGTACTTTTTGTACAATAAAATATGTTTAAATCAAATATAATGTATTGTAAGTTCCTCTTGGCAATCAGAAACTGTTATTAATCATTTCTTATTTCTACCCCCATATTTTCCAACGACAAATTAATACTGTTTAGATATGGACAATTGCCCACAATCTCATGCACATCAACAATGCACAAGCATAGCAGTGGCCTAGAACTAAGTGCAATAAACATAAAGGTTCAACAAATAAACATAAAAATGGTGATTCTTACCATACCCCTAGGGCATGAGACATCCTAGTCCGGATTTTAATCTTTGTTTGTTAACCAATTTGTTTTTCCTTACCCCCTCAGGCACTCAATGAGAGGTGGGGTAGCGAGGGAGGGAGGGAGGGAGGGAGATCTTGGAAAAAGTAAAGATGCACATCTCAAATTAACTGTGTATATTTCACCATAGAAATGTAGATTTGGTTAGGATTTGTTGTTATAATAGTGGTCAGTGGTCAGATTCGGGTATGGCCCAGGGTCAGATTTGAGTGGACATTAGCGTCTGGGCCAGATAGGACGTTGATAAACTGGATGCTGTGATAACGCCACTTTCTATACGGTAATAGACACCGAAGGAACTTAGTTTGGTAACCTGCCTCCTCTGATGCTATCATTAAAACAAACACTGAAAGGGATCTCCATCGGTTTGGCAGCATAGCTAACTCTGGAATCAAATCAATTGTGATGATCAAGCCCACCATCCATTGCCCTCAATGACTGTAATCTCTGATGCCAAAATGAACATTAAGTCAAGTTTAATAAACCTAAGGATGTTGGGGGGAGGGGGGGGGGGGGAGTTATTGTTGTCCTCCTGCCCTATATTGACAAGCTATAAGTGAAAGAATCTTGAAAGCGGGTATAAATCCTAGTTTTAAGTTTTAAGCCCAAACCATACATTTTATTAGCATGTACAATATGCTTTCTGATGTTAATTTATTTCATCTAAAACATATAATCTGTATGTATAGCAACATATAATCTGTATGTATAACAACATGTTTGACTAATGTACAGTATGACTAATGTATGACTAAACAGTGTATATATTTAGTCAGAATGGTGTTGTACGTTGCATGAATAATGACATTAAATCTTTTTTAAAGATTTGCATTTGTCACGATATTTTTCACTTCCATTACGAAGGATGTTAATATATGCTAGTGTAGTATAAAGTTTAATCCTGAGTAGTGTTTAATGATTTGTTCTGATGACGTTCTGTATGTACTACATTAAATTCTGAACTTGATACGGATCCGTTCCATATACCAACGTCGGATTTACTTCATTATATATTATCATATGATAGAAGACGTTAACTGGCATTATATTGTCAGTGTAAGTACACACACTGATAAACCACACTTGGCGTATTCGGATAAAAGATGTGGCATCTCGATTAGACCACGCTTTTCTTCACCACATTCTCACGAAACTTACACAAATACGTCTTCTCTTGGATTACAAAGATCTATTACTTCAGTCGTGTTACCACGAATTATCGGGTTCGTTTTACATTATCCTACCTGTTCTTTACACTGGAAAGAATTACGCGACTCTCTAGGAGTGGGAGAGCACTTAAGTCACATCCTGTGGCATAAGAGCATACTGCAGTTATCTAGTAGGCATCGGTAATTCAAGATGTGTACGTGACACTTTATTTCTTGTCACAACAACCAGTCTGTGGTTGTCTGCTTTTGTATGCGAAGTGTGACGGAAATCAAATTTGTTTTACGAATTGGGACAACAGCATTGGCGAACATGAAGTGGTCATTTAACATGTCCAGCGGTAATTTACTCAACTTTCTGTCACTTGACTGTTTTCGAGGACAAATATAGAAGTACATGGTTTATTCAGCTTTGGGAGGACTAGAGGCTATTATTTGTCTTCGAACACAAACAGGACGGCCATTTTTGGTCAGCTTTCGTTATTCAAGGTCTACGGTCTGATTAAACAGCTATCTCATCAACAAAGCAGGAAGATTCTTTAGCGGTCAGCGTAATGATGCAATATTGCAGAATTGTCTGCTCTTGGCAAACATGATTTTGTTTACCAAAATGACAGATGAGAGCGATGACGTAACTAAGTTACCTGGGATTTCTAGGATTCTTCGGCTGCCATGAAGTCCTTGGACTAATGGAAGTTATTGTCCAGTCAGAGTTTAGAGTTCGTGATTTGGATCGCAGTTTCCAACGCCAGACCTTTATTATTCTGAAAATGACACTGAGTGCATAAAGATTCATGCTAGAGAGCATGCAAATAAAGACTTGTTCGTGGCACTAATGTTTGTGAGGGGGGAGGTAGTACTGTCCAAGATTACTCTCTCGTCATTGCATCACTGAAGTTAAAGGAAAAGGAATCTGTGTGCGAAAGCTGTTCAAATAAAGACGCAAGCTGTAAATCTATTCTGCGATTGTTGACTCGGGGACTTTACCACTGTGGATCTAGAGTGACCAGAAAGTAGATCTGAACTTAACTCTGACCGTGTACTTTAAAAGATCCCCCCCAACCAATCAATAGCTGTCTTTTGAAATGTAACAATATACGCATTGTTGTTTTCATTGATGCTTCTTTTGTTTGAATAATAATAATAATTTAATTACAGTAAGTAGATTTGTTTAATCGCAAGTACACCCATGGACCAGAACATGATTGCAGTGCTATTGATCACCAATAAACAATAATGTGATACAATTGAAATATCAATAACTAGTAGTTTTCTGAGTAATGTTAATGTTCACAAAAATGTATTATTATTATAAAAAACCCAAACTAAGTACAATAGTGCATGAATTTAACCCTCTCTTTGCTGTAGGCCAATGGAGATGCCCTAAATAGCAGTATCTGTGTCGTCCAAGAAAATCATCTGTATGAAATGGCATAACTGTGAGGTAATCATAACTACAATCTTTAAACAATGGTGTCTAGTCTGTGTCCAAGGATGGGAGTTCTGTTCTGTATGAAAGGGCATATAACTTTAACCCTTTCTCTGCTGGATTATGCACAGGCATTACTCTTTAAGGCATCCCCAGTTGCCTCCAGCAGGGAGAGAGTTAAGGTAACTTTATCTCCAACTGTAGCATGGTGTAGTGTATTAGGTAAGGTTTAAATTACGTTTACCATAAAGTTACGCCATTTTGCACAAGAGTGCCCTGGAGATTTGATCAAACTATCACGTGAACCTCTCATCCATTAGCTTCTTTTTTTTTACTGCTGATTTAAATGTCCATCATATCATGTAACATTTTGTAAATAGCATAGTGTGATTGACAGGCTTTGTGAATCTAATCCAAAAAAACCCTGATGAGAACCCGAAATTAAGTCGGGTTACATCATTCCTGACATTCACAGACACCTTGACACTTGTTGTGTTGTACCCATTTCTGATTGCAACGCTAATTTCATTTCACTTCCCAGACAAATGTGTCAATCACGTTACATAGACTGCTATCAGCTTCGTTCCATTTCACCGAGTCTGCGTTACAGGCCGTTACACATGGAAGACAAGACTATTATGCGTAGATCGTTGACCAGTACGTTTTGATTGCACTGGCCATAGTGCATTTTAACCACTACACCTATCTTGCCAAGCTTACATCACTATGCATGGCTAATGGTAGTCGGATGAATTGGTCCTAATTTGGTACCTTGTATGTTGAACTGGAGTTAACGATATGTCCAGTGGGGCAAGTACGTGTTGGGAGTCACTAGTGTGTCACTTGAGCATCACAGAAGTGTCACAAAAGTGGCTGTTTGGGTGGGGACATAGGACCAGCATCCGGTCAGTTACGTGGCTGGCCGACTGGTCAAGTAGACTATCGGTCAAGTGCAAGGCCACTTGTACAACTGCAGGTCATTAACATCGATATTACTTATGAAATTAATAATTTAATTTGGAATTAATTATGAAATCTGAATTTATTTCTGAATATAGGATAATATCTGATATAAAAAACCACTAACATTCTAATTATTTATTACCTTACTTTCTGACAATCCAATAAGTGGTGTGTTGGGTTAAAATGAAGGATTTTTTATAAGTTGTGAGTTCATTGTTTGCATTCAATGTTAATTTATTAACACAATTTGGCATATGAATGATTATAATTTCTTTTCAGAAATAAACATGCTATGATGCATTAAATACTGCCCATGTAACACATATAAAATTATGAATGACAATAACAAACTGCAATGAAAATGTATTTAACCGTTATTTATGTATTTCTCACGTTCCTAGACCTTCAGAAAGCATAAATAGAAAGGAATAAAAGACAAATTACTCAGCAGTGACAATTCTTTTAATTTAGATTTTTTTTAAATTTGTTAAATGCACTACCGGTAATTTAATATGTGAACAATTTAATGTGCTTGATTTACATTTCAAAGAGATTAATGTGGTGAAAGGGATTTGTGTTTGTTCTATGCTTTTGAAAACATGAGAACAGCTCTGATATATTTCTGTAAGATAAGGATTATATTTTATTTTGTTCAATCCTGCGTCAAATTCCTTCAGAATTAATACCAATTTCGGCATGTTAAGCAACATTTATTGGTCCTTATGATAACTTGTTCCCATGAGAATATTTTTATTTTTTTTAAACCAATGAATTTTTTTATTTTATTATTTTCTGTAAAATTGAGTGCATTTGCTGTTCGTTATGTTGTACATATATTTTGATCTTGTTCAGGTACAATTCAACCATGTTTTCGAGGTCATTACCAAATGTAAAAACACATATAAAAGCCCTGAAGATAATTAATTATCTTGTCTTGTTTTAATTAATATAACCATTACAAAACTGTTATAACATATTTGACATTATCCTCCATCAATTTAATTTATATTGTTAATTACACTGAATGCTTCACTGAAATTCTAAGTGAAATGCCAATAATTCACCCTCGCTGGTGCCGCAATAAAACTATTCTCCGTAATTAAAGCATGATTATTGCGGTCATGCATTTCACGTGATTTGCAATTCTACAAGTTTGTAATTTATCTCGGCTTCAAAGCTTCTTTTCCCACGAAATCCAATGTGGCTTCACTTTCTGAGCGAAACAGACATAGTTTGCGTAATGTTTATACCCCTTGCATGATCGTTACTCTTTAATATGCTCCGCATCATCAGAGAAATTTAAGCATGGGTTAGAATTCCACCAACCCTTGAATTATTTTGACATTTGGACATGTGTATCCAATCTGCGAGCCCTAAATCTCCAGAGAATATTGAAGAAATTAGGCGACGTATATTCCCAGAGTCTGCAGTATATGCACATGTACATTTCTAGTCAAGGGCCTTTAACGACAGGTACCACTCTGTTGTTTATGGTGCTTCTATTGCACTGAAATTGACTGGAAAACTATAAATCTGCCGGCATGTATTGGGTCCGAGGTGTCAGCATGTATTGGGTCCGAGGTGTCGTTGGCTATTTACCTGCATACTCTATCTATTAGTGGCTCTGTATAGTTAACTGGGGTGGGGGGTGGGGGTGGGGGTGTTGTATGCGTTTCTGGACATTGCACAAGAAAATGTCTTCACCTACTGTCTGGTTGCATGGAACTATGTCTCCACCCATTCTTCGATTTCACAGGAAAAACAGCTTGAAATACTGTAGTGATAGACAATGAACTGGGGTGTAATAAGGAAGATCATCCAGACGCTCACAAAATTAACCCTCTCCATGCTGAAGGCAACTGGAGATGCCCCAAAGGGCTGTGAAGTTTCTGCGTCTAATCCAGCATGGGGATCGTTAATTTAAGCGCCAGTAGCCTTTTTGAACGCATAAATTTAGGTTTATATTATTTTAACAATGAAGAATTTTTAAAAAGTATGCAAACTTCATGTTCTTTTCAAGAAATTGCAGACACATTGGAAGATGAATGGTGCCAGATTCCTCAAGTGGAGTTCCGAAATTTGGTGGAAAACTTCCACACAAAATATCTGACAATCCTTAATTTATTTGGTTGAGTATATATCCACTTCAATATGGAATAAGTTACTCATAGGAATTCCTAATATGCACTATCAGGATATATATACAGTATACTACATGTATATATGCCTATCCCTATCAAGCTTTGAGCAGTATGTTAATATGTTTATGGCCTGTTGTTTGCATATTGATTCAAAACAATTAAATATGAAACTTTTTTCTAAAATATATTGGCAGTCTGCCAGATTGTATCTGTGTCAGCCATATTTTCCTCTTACTGTATATTGATTGTATTGTTTTTCCCTGTCTCCTGTATTGTTTGACATAATAAGTTATTGTAATCTAATGTTTTGATTTATATGACACTCTATAAACAATTTCCGATTCAAAGTCTATATAGTTATCCTGGTATTATTCATCTGTCTGTGGTCTTGATTCAATGAAATGGCTGTTTGTGATGGTGGACTAATATTTGTGTTAACGTGGATAGATGCATAGCTAATTCTACGTCCTGTTGTTATCATAAAATGTTAAAATGATATTGTAACCTTGAATAGAAGCTTTTGAATTGGACAACAAAGAAAATATTCCATGTATCTGTGGATCTTTTCATGGTTTTTAAAACCATTAACGTGAAAACAACATGTTCCTCTATATCTGAAAGATTTGCCATTGTAGATTGTTATTCATTGGTGTATTGTAAAAATAAATTGTGAATTTAAGGTTGTGCATCAATGTGCATTCGGATTCCTGTCATAGTACTTTGTTTCTCATGATACTAACTTCCATTCTTCCACTTATATAAAACAGGTTCACGTTGGCAATAAAATGTCATATTTCCAGTTTTGTATGTTCATTGAGCTCAATTTTCACATTATATTTCAACTGGACCTCGCCCAATGCATTACCCAGAAGGAGGCCGCCATATACAATAACCATATTCTTTCCACATAAGTGCAATACGATGTACACAAAATACTTCAATTCAATTATTACATCCAGGTTGCACATGCACAACGATTTTTAAAAACGCATAAAGCGGAGGTATTATTCTTCCCTTGTTATAAGAACAAGTAAGCTCAGTCCCTGTATTATTGTCAACTCCCAAAGGTCACGTGGAGGTCATGTTGACACGTGTATATACACACATATCCAGAAAATGTCTTTCAATGGGTATTGTTTGCCGAGTACATACGAGTCCATATGAGTCTGTTTCTCCGCCGTCTCGGTGGATCGGATCAGATAGATTCTGCGGAGTCTATTTACTTACTTATCAATATACCAGTGTATCTGGGTCCTTGGAGGCCAGGTCTCGGGGTATGGTCGGTGCCTTACGTGGCGCAGAGAGAAGAACGGTGCGTATTGTTAGTGGCGCAAACACCTGTAGTCCCATGTAGACCCTGGAGAGATCGTGCGTGCGTGATGTGGTTAGTATGGAGAGATCGGGAGAAGATGTGATCGTCCCTCTCCCTCGGTTACTGGAGGTATAATGTCAGTGGTGACCTCGTCGTGAGGGGCATGTAGACTTGAACGTGACGTACCATGTGGAGGAGTATAATAATAGTGTGTGTGTGTGTGTGTGTGTGTGTGAGAGAGAGAGAAAGAGAGAGAGAGAGAGAGAGAGAGAGAGATAAAAGAGATAAAAGAGAGGGAGAGGTATTGTTGGTGGTGACCTTGTCATTAAGGACATGTAGACTTGAACACAACGTACCATGTGAATGATAATAATAATAGTGTGTGTGTAAAAGAGATAGAGAGAGAGATAGAGAGATGAGGTATTGTTGGTGGTGACCTTGTCATTAAGGACATGTAGACTTGAACACGACGTACCATGTGAATGATAATAATAATAGTGTGTGTGTAAAAGAGAGAGAGAGAGAAAGAGAGATAGAGAGATGAGGAGGTATTGTTGGTGGTGACCTTGTCATTAAGGACATGTAGACTTGAAC
>JAUTBV010105424.1:0-15115 GCA_032361325.1 Lepetodrilus fucensis | reverse complement strand
GCAATGTATTAGCTATCGGCAAAGAGAGTGCTATGGTCCCTTAGCGGCTAAGAGAGCTTTGAGAAACGATACCCAGGGTACTAATGTAGCGCTGTTAGCATGCTTTCGAGTGTGGGTTTGGTGCAATATAAATATGCACATTTATTGGTTGTTTCTGCACCTGGGGTACTAACCAGTGTTCGAAATTACATCTGGCCTGTGCCAGTTCTCTAGAAATTCATGGTTTTTTTTGTAAACATTTATTTGTATCATTCAGGCCGGTAAGTTTCTATCGCTGGTTCTAACAGGTTCTAAGTTTGAAACATGTCCAGAATTATCTCTGCTAAGATGAAGAATAGGTTACTTTAGTTTGAAACATGTACATTTTAATTAATTTTAATTCAATCTTGAACATTTAAATTTTAATTAATTTTAATTCAATCTTGAACATTTAAATTTTAATTAATTTTAATTCAAGATTGAATTTCTAAGATAATTGAAGAATTATATTTTATGTCTATTGCTTTTCCAGCTGATGCAACTTTGGTCTTTGAAGTTGAGCTACTAGGGATTGAGAGAAAAGAAGAATTGTAATGTGTCATGGAGAGAACATTCACTGTGAATTCTTAGCTCATTATCTGTTATCTATACAAAACCATGTCAAAACTTACAAATGTCTTTGTCCCTATAAACTTGCATTGACAGTTGTCTTGTTTTAGGATTGTAATATCATAATTTTCTTCAGCCCCCATTTCTTGGGTTATTGTATTGATTTGTAACCTCAGGATGTTTGGTATTGACAGAAATGTGTATGTTTTGTATACAATAATTACAGGCCTACCAAAGAAAACAGATCTTGTAATGTAAAATCGTCAACTATACTATGCCAATGGAGTTTGAAACTTAAACTGAGATTTATTATTCAACAAAGACCAAGCTTAATAAAACAGAATGCTATTTGAACAGTAGCATCAACGGTCGATCATGAAAGATAAAATCTGACATCATGATGATAGTCCATAGTGACATGTGTATAGATGTTGCATGTTCCATGAAGCTAGGTCTTTGTAGAATAATGCAAACTTGTATTTTCAGTTACAATCTCTGTGTATTGATTAGATTGGCACTGGGACCAGGTATTTTACATTGCAAGCCCTCAGTTTTCTTTGGTGGGACTGAAATAGGGACATGTCAAAATGACAGTATCCTTGACGTATGGACAATATTGGAAGTATGCTCAACTCGGCTCAACATAATGTATATTTGTGGACCAATGTGGACAACTGAATGAAAAGAATTATACATGATTTCATAGAAGTCAAATGGATTTCACCAAGAGCTGTATCATTCACTGTTTGGTTCATGTTATTGGCTTATGTGTTCCATGTTATTGCCTTATATGTGTTCGATATCTTATTATTGTTTCCACCCTTCTCGTCGCAAATAGGTGAAAGATTCCTGCAGCGACATTAAACTACATAATCACTGACTCCCTTAAGGGCTGCTCCTTTCTAGCTGTTCTGTCTGTACTTTCTGTCTGAGGCATGCGCAGTTACACTGGATGTCTGTACTTTCTGTACAAAGGATCAACACCATACAGTGTAACTGCACATGTCTCGGACAGAAAGTACAGCCAGAACAGCTAGAAAGGAGCAGCCTGTTACACTTTTAAAAGTTATTTTTACAATCCTGTATGGATACAATATATTCTGGGGAAGTAATTAGCTTTAGCATACTGGTGTTGTCCAAGCATGAAGAGGCACATTTCATGGCCTATTCTAATGTATTTTAGGAACTGTGTACATGGTGTATGATCAGATAAACTGATTATGTAGTTTTCAAACTGAAATGCAGGATACAATATATTTACATTTGATTATTGTTGCAAATGCAAGTTAACTTTTAAATATTTCAGTGTGGATGCCTTCATTTTCACGTGTGAATGTTCATGAATAAATGAAGTGTCATTGAAATTACTTGTTCTTATAATTATTACTTCTCAAGAAACACAATATAATGTAAATCTACTAAATGTGTTGTTGGTCTATCAAAATACTGTAGTACATGTATGTATTGAATTAACAATCATTACACGTATGTGCAAAATTGAGAGACCACTACTGACGAAAGTACTTTCAAAACAGTTAAAAATATAGGACTATTTTCAGTGAATGGTCAGCTGACTGTAATGGACCAATCAAATATCAACATAAGGTGGTAGGTAGCCACTGTGGAGTCTTTAGAATATCGATGTATCATTTCTTGAAGCTCTCATATTCTCTACGAGACAATGGCACTTTTCGCAAGTGTATGATCACTATGTAAAGAGCGCTAGTATTTTAGTAGATATGAAAGCTTTGAGAAATGATAACCAGTACCATTGTCCAGGAAATGGGACTATATGAACACTGTATGACCATAACACTAATTATATAATTAGTCTCAATATATCATGTAAATGTACTCCGATTTAAGATTCATCAGTATGCACCATTTGATAAAGAACGCGAAACTAATTATACTGGTGTCATTTATTGATTATCCTAAACCTAGACAATGAGGTACAGAATGGTTATTGCCTGTTGAGATGATGTTAAATGAAACGAGAATCCCCCTCGTAGACAACAATGAACAATAGATAATGAAATGTATTGCATTTGTTCAGATAGTTTCCTCATCTAAAGCATGTTAGTTACAATATAGAGTATTTTCTCCAAAATGCCTAAATCCTGCTAAATTGTCGTATATTCCAGGGAGAGAAAGATAGGGTTAGTTGAACATAATGAGGGGGATTCTCACGATCTGGTATTGATTGAAATAAAATAAACCTCTATGAAAATGCATGCATTGAGAATGATGAAAATATATATGCTTCACAATGAGAGAAAAAAACAACAACAATGTTTGGAAGCACTGAAATCAAACAAGACAAGATTGCATATCTGTATCTTGATATGCATGTCCCCTGCTAACAAGTTGCTACATAAATAAAACAATGTATATTACACTTAGTGTAAATCAGAAGGAAAACTACACAATAATACAGGGAGTTACATAGTGTTCTAAGAATAATATGCCGTCCTATCATGTATTAACCACACCCTTTTATTGCTGCATCATTAAAATCTGATTGAAGTATCTTTAAAATCACTAAATAATCCACTAGATACCATTTGTGGAGAAACTCGCAAATGCAGACTTGCACAGCCAAATTCTTAATGGGTAGTGTGAATGCTTAGTTGAACAGATATCGATATTTGAAATATGTTCCAAGTTAATGTATACAGAGATGCATAGCACTGTAACCCTCTACCTGCTGAAGGTGAAGTTCACATAAGTCATTAGTTATGACTGGCATAACCTATTAACCATTTAAACAGAGAATAAATAGTGTAATGTTAAATGACCACATGTTCTTTCCACGTAAAATTATGAACATTTATCAACATTATTGACCACTAAATGTGTGACGAAATGGGAATTTGTAACAGCAGGTTATTTATTATCCATCAGCTGTAATCCAGAGATGCCACTACTAAGTAGCCATAGCTTTCCAAACTAAAATAAAATATTCTAAATATGATGCAATAAACTACCACATTATTATTGAACTCGCCATGCAAAATACTAGTACAGTACCAATGAATTTATGCATCCATGTTGTATATTGGCAGTCATCAAAAAAGGACTACAGTTTTATTAGGGAAATATTTTCCTGGACATTTTTGTACAATATAAATAATTCTACAAACTAAAGCTGTACAATACTGTATGCACATTGTGCACGGCATCACTATTTGGATGCATTTTGTCAATTTAACTTAGAAAAACCAACCAAAGTACATATTTCAAACATGGCAACAAAGCCACAACCATACATAATTTGTCTATAGTTACATATTTTCTTATTAATCATGTTGATGATAATTAATATATGCTAATATTCATCAATTAATTGTATTTATTGAGATTGTTTGGACAGAGACATTGACACTAATGTTTATTAAACATTCAGCAATGTATCTATAGTTCAAAAAGAATAATGTTGATATGTATAAGATGATAGCACTCATACCAGAACTGATTTGGACAATATTGAAACATTAAAGCCATCAAATATTAATATTACAATTCACAAATCATCTTTTTGCCAAGCATTACTGAATATAGAATACCAGAGAAACAATACCTTCATTGTCATTGTCAAATACATTTGAGGTAATTTATTCCATTTTTAATAAATTATTTTTACATGTGTGGAAAAGTAATAGATGCAATTTCCCTAAAATATAGAAAATAAATCCTTAAAAACAGACTGCCTCAAATGTTTTAGACAAGGACTACATAAAGGTACCATAGAACTCTAAAGAACTTAAACTTAAAGAAAATACATATTCCTACTGCTAAACAAATTATCACCTAACTATATTTTTTCAAATAGGTACCTTATTCAGCCAGGAATTAATTATTTGTATATGGTAGATACTGTGTTTACTGTACACTCAGTATTCCTTTTTGCATAATAATATATTATAAAATATATGTACATTTTAATTATCTTAAAAATGTGTACAGTGCCTTTTATTTAGTGTGATCTAAAACTAAAAGTGAAAATATTAATTACTTTGATATTTTCACATTACAGTGTATTAATTTACTTTGATATTCGGTGAAATCATCGAGATTATGAAATAAAGCTAGGAATACACTGGAGAGTAAACATATGATAAAATATTGAGAGGTAGATGCAAACAGGTAATGTCCATATACAGGCCAGCTGCAAGCATGGAAATACACCTCCAGAATACACTGCATGTGTTAGCAGAACTGCCATAGGTCTTGACCAGTACCAATTATTGAAGTTATCGGTATACCTGGTACAGCGGATCGATCCTTAGCAAGTGCTCTACATCCAGTCTCAGATCCTGGGTGTATGGATGTTATATGTTCTGTTTCGGATGTTCCGTCTCAGATTCTGAGTACCGTATATGGATGCTCCATGTTCCGTCTCGGATGTTCCGTCTCAGATCCTGAGTACTGTATATGGATGTTCCATGTTCCGTCTCGGATCACTGGGTGCGTGGATGAGCAACTGCCAGAGAATGTGGCACACCAAGAGATGCACATGGTTATCCCTGCCTCTGTTGGGAGTCAACTGGGTGTGCCAACATCAGATTGATTGTGTTTAATCCAGCAGGGAGAGGGTTGACCTGATTAATGCTCAGTTTTGTAGACATTACGCTTCACAGCATGTAGTTATAAATAAGTATCCAGGGTCCTGTTCCTCAGAGATATTGCTACACTATGGAAGTCTTCCCTACACACAAACAGGGCATGACTCTGGTAGCGCTATCATTGTCCTGTGAAATTTGGACCCTGACAAATTCTTGTATATTCATAACAATATCTTTTTGGATGCAGTTTCTGATGAACTAATATTTTTTAAATCATCTTCTATGTCCAGTATTTATGAATATTGATGTATATGAATATTTTCCATATTGGTTATCAGGATTAATATTTGATTATTTCTACTCAAAGTACATACAGGACACATAAATAAGTTTTAATGTTGAGAATGGACAAACACAAATTAAATTAAGGTACAGTGAACAGAATTACCACTTTTGCAAAACAAAAGCCCACCCAGATTTCTTATTAGTTATACCGCATCAGTGAAGCAACTGTTGGTCTATAAAAGATTAAGGCTAGGTGTATCAACAATTTTGATTGGATGATCAGTTTCCAATCAAGACAACACAGCATTTCTACAAACCACCACTGTCCAGCAAATATAAAATCCAAAGGAATTGAAGACACAAGCTTCTATCATATTGTCTTGAAACAAAGTCTTGTAAATCATATATATACTGGCCATGCTGACCAACAGAGTTGTCTTCTCTTCACAAAGTCAGACAAGTAAATATTATGTTTGTATTTTTGCATTGATTACTCCCGATTTCCTAAACTGATGTCTCCTCATGAATCGGAATCGAGACGCCTGAAGGATGTTCCTAGGTGACGAGTCGGTTTAACCATTTTTTCACGAGCTTTTTCGCGTCCTTCTTCTTTATGATCAAATTCACATTCATGAAGTTCAGGCAACCTATGTAAAGGACAAAACACCAGCCCTGGAAAGAAAACGAAAATATCATAAATATTTTTACTAAAAGTATCATAAATGTATAAACCATTATCTATTATAATGGCATGTATCAGAACATGAGCATTTACTAAAAATGTCTTCAGCTAAGATTATTATATTTGTTATTCATTAACATGGTCTAAAAGTTGTCTTGTACTACATTCATACTAATCCAGCTATTCACGTTGGCAAATGAATAGGGCAGTATGTAGGATGCCATAAAGCATATTAATATATCAAGTGAATCATCAAATGAATGTTGTCCACCAGCTGCTATGACAGTGAGGTATGTCAACCTGTTGTTGAGAGATATTCTATAATATTAGAAATATATTATAATTGGAGTTTAAAGCTACTTTCAAGATTCTTTCACTTGTATCATGTCTTGTTAGGGCAGGAGGAAACCTCCATAGCACTGAGTGAGTGAGTGAATGAATGAATATGGAGTTTAACGTTGCTGCGGGAATCTGTCACCCATTTGAGACAATCCATAGCACTAAAAGTTGCAGTAAGCCTGCAAGCACTGGCTGGTACTGACAGACCAAGGATGATAGCTGCATTACCACGGTACAGACAGACCCTTCTACAACAGCGCTACCACCTTACACCAGAAAGTCTACCAATCTATGACAAAAACATGGACGTTACCACAGCGACATTTTCCAATTGTCCGATGAGCCAGCTCCATCTTACAGCTGCACTTGTAACAACGCTTCTTATTTTTCTGGATCAAGTTTATCTTCTTTGGCGACGACTCTGCTTCTTCCGATAGCTCTGTGCTGTCCCTGAAATTCAGATACGAGGCGACCTTGAACATTGGGTGGAAAAATTACTTCTTTTGTGCTTTACTTCGCAGCAGGAATATTTCACCCATATGTGACGACACTGTACAAAGAAAAACATATTTGCAAGACCAAAGTTACGTGAGAAATTCCAGAGACAGTTGACATGGTTCCTTGTCATCCATTTCTCAGAGAACATTCACACAGGAGAAATATTTCATATTTAACCAACCTTTTGGTACCTCGGTCTTCAGCCTTGTCCGCCTCCAGACTCGACTTGTTAGAATGCGAAGCAGGTTCCTGAACAGGAGGCTTAATGTCACAGTTAGACAGCGACTTTGCATCGGAGGAAAGTTCGCTTTGTGATGAGCCACTACTACTCACTGTAGAGTCACTATGGTTTTCACACACACTTCCTTTGAAGCTTGCTAAGTCTTTAGGATTATCTCCCTTTGGTAATTGTAAATCATCTGCTTTGGGGTTCTTTTTGGACAGGCTTTCGGATTTGCCCCTGGAGGAGTGGGGTGAGGAGTCCATGGTGCTTCTGATGGAGGTGCTCTGCTGGGGAACTGGCTTTCTCAAATCTGGAGGGGAAGAAACAACTCTGATTCATTGAATTCATGCTTTACGTCGCAGCGGGAATGTTTCACCCATAGACGACAAATACCTCTGATTTATTGAATTAATGCTTCACGTCGCAGCGGGAATGCTTCACCCATAGACGACAAACAACTCTGAATAAAAATAAAGATTTCACTGACTTTACTCTTAGTAGTAAATGCAAACCTGGGGGCCTATTCTCGAAACGTTCTTATTAGCCTAAGAAGAGTTCTCAACGATTGTTACAGTATGGCTACAAACTGTTCTTAGGCTAAGAAGTTCGCACAAACGTTTCGAGAATAGACCCCCTGAACATTATAGTCACAACCACATAGACAAGCTCATCATTTTATCATGGCAAAGTGGGGATATGTTTCATTTCATAATAATGAAAGTTACGGTAGTACAGAGACATGGTAAACATTTCATACATACCTGGTGGTGTGTCAAGCACATCCTTTGAAGTATCAATATTTTCTGAAACAGCAAGAAATCGATCGTAAAACAGGTTTGCAAATACTATTGACACTTGTTTTACCTAAGCAAGGAGATTGCAGCATTGACTTCGAAACATGACGATTGACATTTTACAAAAACTAGGGTGTCAGAGACTATGTACCACTGATAACCACAAGAGATATTGATTAATGACAATATTATTAGCAATATAGATTGCTGTTATTATATTATTAATATAATAATTGTTTTTTGATAAAATATGAGTAACAAATCTGAAGATCATAATTTTCAATGTTTGTCAATGCATTTGATATTTTTTAAAACTGGCACTATGATAGCAATAAAATATTTATGGGTCATTCCACAGTATCTAGTAATAGTCATGATAGTTGTATGTTGCAAAGGGGACATAAAAAGTAATAATAGATCAATCCTGCCTTGCAATGTTAATAACTTAATATCCATAACATAATATGGATAATGAGATTTTCATTTGTGTGTGTCTGGCTAATAGGCCTCGGGGAATTTGGTTATTTTGATCTTAATACTTATAGAATTGAGTGAAAATTGCTCAGATTCTAGGACGACTTTAAAACATCAAAACGACAAAATGATGTATCCATCAATCCATTTCTGATAACATGGTAATAGCTTAACACATTAGACTGTTGTGTAGGGCACATTGCGGAAGGCAGGTACATTTATCAAATGTTTAATTTTTCAATTTTTAAAATCAAAATATGTTACGTTATGATAAGGTGTGTTTGCTTCATGAAATAATGTTGTATCCATTAACAAAATCATTGAAAATTATGAATGCATACATATACAATAATTAGATTTGTGCATTACATACAAAAATAAATATTGATATTTTTCAAGTCAGTCTGATGGTATCATTTAACATAATAAAGTCAACAAACTACAGAAAATGAACATTGACCATTGCTTTATCATTCTAAAACATACTTTCATTTTCTCAATGTATTATTTAATGACTGTTATCACACTATCATTCCAATCGAAATACACTCGGGTGAGATTCTCTATTTATCACACAATCATTCTAATCTAAAGCATTCCAAGGAGGAACACCAAACTTTATCACGGTTTCCGTGAACAGTGAAGAGGCAAGCTGCCACACTTCAAAGCAACTGTCATGGAAACGCCAATAAACATCACAATGGCTAGTATTGCCACCACACATTGTTAGATTTCAAACAAGCAATATATCTTGTCGGGAGGCAGTATTGGGGGATAAATATACACCAATGTCAGTCCCTTCAAATTGATACTGAAAGAAACATGGGTTCAAATCAAGAGTCTTTTGATTTTTCTAAAATTTCAATCTCAAATCACTGGCCCTAAACGGAGTCCCATAGATCGAAGTTTATACATGTATTTACGATCCAGACAATTCTTAGTATATATTAAAAAAAACGTCAAATTTCCATATTCTAATGAACCTAGCTAGCCAGGTTAGAACCAGCTAGTGTAGTTACAACTTACATGGCGATACTACCGGTTGAAAGCCATCGATGGTGCATGTTGAGAATGGGAATGTGATCAATATGATGAAAACCCCGATCAAAGTGATCTGGCAAAGTTGTGCCTGCACTACCAAGTGAGACACACAAAGCTGTTGTCCCTGCACTGCCAAGTGAGGTCTGCCAACTGAACACTTAATATGTCTAGTGTTGTGCACCTAACTTGTGTAGCTGGGAGTGTACAGGGGAGAGACACAGCCAACATGAACTACACAGCCTGACAATAAAGTGACATCCCCTGCTGAAGGTAGCGGCTATATTTAGCCTGTGAGTGGAGCCAGGGCTGGCCTGCATACACAGGGTGGGGAGAGGCTAGCTATCCACTTGACAGCCTCACACAGACAGCTAGCAGTAGATGGGGTGGGGTAGGGGGAGGGAGGGAGGAGAGGAGGACGTTGTACTTTATATAACGCTGACACACTCATTTTAAGTTTTTGACTCAGAATATCATTTTTTATCAGTACCATATTCACGATATTGTGAACAAATTTCCATTCTAGTTTTCAATGTGCAGTATTTGATTTGCAATCATGGTGATGTCCTGGTGGGAGATGAGCCTGTGTCGGACTCAGTGTTATGGTAATATCCACAAGCTATGGCTGGCACAGATAATCCAAAATAGACCACGACAATGCAGCCCAATCTTTCCTAGGCATGAAACTGATTTCCACTGAAGAGAACTGCTGCCATTCAAACTTGATAAATCACCGGTAGATCATGATAATGTTGCAAGGTGGATATTTAATCAGTCAAAAAAAGGTGGAGCTTTTCAAGGTACTTTTGCTTGTATGTATGGCTCGTCAGTTTATGACAGAATGAAAACTGCACTACATTAGTGCATGTTAACATTGGGTCTATGGGGAATGACCCACCCCCACTCCCTTATTATTTTCTTTATTTCGAAACATTGTTAGTGTGTAGTGTTGAAGAAAACATGTCAGCACTGGCTGGTACTGACAAACCTAACATGCCATAGACTAGAGTTCAGACATTGCATCCTATAATGACTACATCGGAAAGCTAGTTTCGACATTGATGCCAAGATCCCAGGCAGGATTAAACTCTGGAAATTTGGCTCCAAAGTCCCATGATCTACTGCTGCTGCTGCACCACCAATAACACAATGCACGTCACCATGGTCACTGGGACGTTGTTGTTTCTGTGACAGGAGATATGAACTGACTAGTAACACCCTACTTCTGTAAACAGACCATCAAAATGTTTTGGCCAACTGCCAACACTTCTGTACTTTACTCTATCATCATAATCATATGCCAGGCATTATTATATAGCATTATAGATATGATAATTTTCATTGTTCTTATAGCATGTATAGTGGCTGCAAGTGTGGCATGTCTATTTTTAGAATTTCGAAGCATATCATTTAATATTAGGAATTTCAGTGATAGGCTGACAGAAGTCTAGGTCTTAGATTGACTAAAAATCCAGAGAAAATCTTAATATGACACTACAAAGGATCGTATCCCTAAATTTCTGTTTGATTCAGAGATAAATTATGTTGTTCAGCATGATACATGGGTAAAAATTGTGAGGCAAGGTAAGGTACATAAAAAAGACAACAATCATGCACATTTCACCTATACCCATATTACCAAAATCAGTAAACTGGGTATGTCTATAAATAGAATTTGCTCCACTTGCAGCGCCTATAATATCAATCGATTTATCTTGTTTTAGCATGATTTACAATCAGATCTATTTGACCTACTTAATAGAAATGAATTTGGACATAAACATACTAAAACTCTATATTTTTGCGCTTCGAGCATGCATTAGCATGAAGTCGTGTGCTTTATAAATGGACTATTTGTTTATTTATCTGTTTCAATATTTGTTATTGAATTATTTGCACAGACAAAATTGAATATTAACTAGTAAAACAGAAAATTTTACCATGCAAATCTAGAAATTGTGATTGTTGCTGAATTATTTGTTTGGAGATTCCATGACAGAATATTTAGTGTGAATAATTCTATTGTTGTCTTTGTCATAAACGTTTGTTCCACACTACTAAATACTGCTGTCCTACAGCATTATACTGTACTATGGAAGGTATTATCTCGAATTACTGAATTCAACAAACAACGCTGAATGGTAAAATACAGATAATAATTTGAGATCACTACCCCAGTGTTCGAAATAAAGAAAATAATAAGGGGGTTGTTCTCCATAGGTCCAATGTTAATGGTGGTAAAATCTGTAATTTTCACGGGGTCACACAGATACCATTAACATTGCAGATTTTCAAATGACGCCTGGACCACCTATTAAATCGAACACTGCTACCCAATATCAATAGATCAAATTACTGTACTATATAACCTTAGGTGAACACACTTACCTTGATAACACTTAGAACATAATCCAGATGTTTTTGATGATCTGAAAAAAGTAAACATGAAATATATTTAATAATCTTCTGTACCATGTAAAACAGTAATAAAGAACCTTTACATCTCCATCTTCCCTACAGGTGAAAACTGGTACCTATGACCAGAGAGGGTACTGGGTTCCTCAAGACTTGAGCAAAGCCTCCACGTAATGTCTGATAAGCATCCAAAATCTGACTTCACGCCACATGACAAGACAGGAAAACATGTCACTGTTTACTTATTAATTTTCTCACTAAGACCTCAAAGATGCAATTTTTTCCCAAGGAGCCAAATCAGAAACACTTAAAATAAGTGAAATATTGGTCGCCAAATGCAAAATTAGGTCGCAATGGCTCCCAAATTAGTCGCTAAATTGAGCACTGAATCGAACTCATTCAAACAATGTTCTCCTTTATTCAAACAATACGTAAAATTGAGCGAGTTATTGTTTTAATCTTTAATCATACGCAACAAATGTAAATAGAAAGAAAAAATTCAATTGGTTGGAGTTTAGAGTCACTTTCTAGATTATTTCACTAATATCGCGACATGTCAGTTTAGGAAAGGAGGAAACCTGCAACAACTGTAGCGATGAATGTTGCAGTAAACCTGTGAACACTGGTACTGACAGATAAAGGATGATAACTGCATTGGCACTCTACAGACAGCGCATAGTATCAATATCACGTCAGAAATTTAACTTTCGCAAACATTGATGCTGGGCTACCTAGGGTGGGATTTGAAATCCAGACCTTTGGCTCTGAAGTCCAAACATTCTACCACTCTGCTGTCACCCACTCCAAATAGAAAGATAGCTGAATAAAATGTTCATCCACAAGTGAACATTCCTGGAACAAGATTCACAAATCTACCACTGCCAACAAATGAATGAATTTTATGTCACAGTGGGAATATTTCACCCAGACGACTGCCAATAAGTCCCCAGGTCAGATCATATAGTAGTACATAATTCAGGATACATTGGTAATAATTTAGTGAGTGAATATGGAGCTTAACGTTGCTGCGGGAATCTTTCACCCATTTTCAACGATAATAATTTAGTACATGTTGTGTTTTACCATGTTTGTAAAGAATATATTGTTATCTAGGCTTTGAATGACTGCCAACAGTAATGTATCTTTGTGGTTGCCTAATCATCAGATCATAGTAATGAAGGCCTTGGATTTGTTAATTCTTTAAACTTCAATGTCATGACATTGTTGTAGCTATGTATGACAATTATACTAACTTGACTAAATCATTGACTTTAACACCAGGGTTAGAAGTTCCCACTAAAACTTTTTTGTTTGTTATGGTTGAGTATCTTTCTAGGGAAATCGCTCTTCGTATTTGACTTAACTAGCCCGTTGGCTTGTTCAAAGTGGTAACTTTTTGCACAAGGACATTTGATGATGACACGTCGCAAGATACAAAATCATGCAGATAGATAACATTCTTAGTCATAATTATGCTGGGCAGTGTTAATGATAAATCCTATTAACTTTTCAACAGTAATTCTACCGCTAATGTGTGTACCTCACTACCCTCAATTTCATTGTTGAAGTGAAAATAAAAATAAATACTATTCTGCAGGAGTTACTTTAATATAGAGAAAATATCAGTAGCCCCGAATAAAATAGTATTAAATGCATGCAAACAATTCTGCATTGTTCTGCTTGCTCTTTTACTAGTCTAAATATCAAAATGTCCTCTTTTGTGACATTACCTAGTACTTCCATTATATTATCAATTATATTTCATGAAGACTATTGTCAAATGTAATTGGTAAAATGTTAGTTCAGGTTAACAATAAAACAAACTGACATGGACATCGTTGCAACTTTGACAAGTTTAGAACGTTGATCACCCCTCGTAAAAGTCCCCACCTCCCGTGAAAACATGCGAGGACAGGTCTCATTAGCCCGTAAAAAGATGGCTTTGTTGCTTGAGGTGATGCTTCTTAAACATGCAGAATTCAGAAACAGCAACACTCTTATGAAACTAGCTCAACAACAAATCATAAACTAATCCAGTTACTCCACAGGCACTCCGAAGGTACACCACACCACAAAGCTGGTCTCCATCTTAAAATGGGCAGGTCCATATCGACCCAGGGTCGCTAGGCTCGTCATGTTTTGACCGGGTAGCTCGCACTTTTCTAGACTAAATCTTACCCCCAAAATCCACACGGACAGCGTGTAGGTTCACTGCTATTAGATTCTTCCATCTGCGGAAGACTGGAAGCATTAGAAGACGAATAAATCGTCTCAGAACAGACAGAATGTTGTGAAGGAATGACAATCACACCAGCTGGTTAGTTTTCATTTCAGAACGAGGCTGCGTCTGTCATTTCCGGGTAATAGGTCACTGTTCTCACACGCATGAATGGATTCATTCAATGACGCGTAACGGTTACGTTAAAGCGTATAAAGTTGGAGATACGTAATATTGCACAATTTATTCTTATGGTCTATTCTCCAATATTATCGAGACAAACAGGTCTTTATAATTATACAAATCTCTAACTGTATATATTTCTAAAATAAAGGCAAATGTAGGCCTATAAGACCACCTAAATCTACCTTAGCCTATTCAGTAGGCTAACGATAAGAATTTAGAATAAATTAAGTATGACCATTGTATTTTACTTTTGACTTATTTTATTTTAAAGTTTCTGCATAAATTAATACATGCCTACAGAGACAAATGTATGGAGTTTTATGTCCCCTCTCTCGCTGAACACACACTCTCTCTCTCTCTCTCTCTCTCTCTCTCTCTCTCTCTCTCTCTCTCGCTCTCTCTCGCTCTTCCCCTCTCTCTCTCTCTCTTTCTCTCTCTCTCTCTCTCACACACACACACACACACACACACACACATTGATATAATATGTTCGTATGTGATCAAATACAAATGTCGGATGCTAAGCTGTCGTATAGACTACGTTCAAACGTGTCTCAGTGGTGGTCGTCTGAACCTGAACATGACTATGCGATTAATGTATTGACTCAAATGAATAATATAGAATGTATGATGTATTGTCACGTATAAGTTAGGTTACCACGTATACGTGATATAAGCGTGCATCAGATGGCACTATGGTTCGCGTAGACCTATACTATTCTCTTTGTATTTTAACTAACACACACACACACACACACACACACACACACACACACACACACACACACACACACACACACACACACACAC
>JAUTBV010105413.1:0-15119 GCA_032361325.1 Lepetodrilus fucensis | reverse complement strand
TGAATGTTGCAGTAAACCTGCGAGCACCGGCTGGTACTGACAAGACCAAGGATGATAACTGCATTGCCATTCTACAGATAGTGTGTGAGCAAGTATAAATAACAAGAAATGTTTTGGAAATTTCTGTTGGCTTTTGTTAATTTTGTGGAATGTAAAATATACAATTATTCTTTTTAAATATTGACATATATATTTTCAATCATATAGCCATGCAACATGCATAAGGCACACAAGAAAATCCAAAATATCGTTCACAATTAAGCACCCATACATGGGAATGATGAACTATATCATACATTTTGACAAGTAATCCTGGCTCTAATACCAACATTAAATCCCATACAAACCAACTGACAAACATAGCATTGGCATTTGATTTCTTTTACAGTCAATTTGTGCAAAACAGCAAGAAGAAAACGACTCCACGAAATGGATCTCATTGCCGCCAATTTACTAAACTGCCACGGAACTGCTTTACAACTGTCAGAAGCAATGTATAACAGTTTGGATTATCAAAGCCAGTGAACAGAAAAATGCAGTGGTTCTTGTCAAGAGGGCAAGCACAGTATAGAAAGCAGGACGGAGAGTATAGAAAGCAGGACGGAGAGTATAGAAAGCATGACGGAGAGCATAGAAAGCAGGACGGAGAGTATACCAGTGGGATGGAGCTTATGAAAGGGGGGTTGGAGGTTATGAGAGAGTGTTGTGGGTTATGAAAGGGGGGTTTGAAGTTATGAGAGGATGTTGTGTCTTATGAAAGGGGGGTTGGAGGTTATGAGAGGATGTTGTGGGTTATAAGATGTGGGTTGGAGAGTTCTTTAAGGCCAGCAGACGGTCAAAGGAGCAGGAAACCTGACAGAGTATACCAGTGGGTTGGAGCTTTATGAAAGGGGGGTTGGAGGTTATGAGAGGGCGTTGTGGGTTCTGAGAGGTGGGTTGGAGAGTTCCTAGAGGCAAGCAGACGGTCAAAGCCAGGAGCAGGGAACCTGACCCTGGTCTGACACAGTGGGGTCTCGGCACCTTTTTGGCGCCAGTCAAACGGGCTAACAACATGATGTTATGATAGACCTATCAGCATGAGCCACTGATAAACAAGACCAAACTGCTAATATTACCGCTGGGTGGAATGGATCGCCACCAAAGAGATACTTTCTGCTGCTGGTGTCAAAGGACTGGTATCTACTCCTGCAGTTACTGTTGCCATCTTTTGGCATCTCAAGGAGACGCTGGATGATTAATGATTGATTAGAAAATTGTTACCATTGTACTGCCCATGGCCACCATAGCATAGATCTGCAGTAGAACTTGGGGAAGAGGTAATGTGTTTGCTTTATTTCATATCAACAATGTGATGGTTGTGTATGATATGCAACCATACTAATTTTGTTCTCATCAATGTTTTGGCCAGTTGTCACACTGGAAAAATGGTAAAAAAAATTGGGATATGGTTAGTAGTCGCAATGGTCAAATGTTATCCTAATGGTTAAATGGTCAATTGTCACAATCATCAAAAGTTGTCAGAATGGGTAAATGTTTAGTTGTCGCAATGGTCAGACATTTTACAATCAGCAGGCGGAAGGATAAAGATATAGTTGGAGAAAAATGTTTGCATGGTTACATGAATATTTTCAATACCTTATTATGTATACCGATATGTATTTAAAAAACATATAATTTGTTTATGCTTCTATTTTCAGTAATGAGTTCATTGTAATCGGCTGCAAGATGAAAAATAATCTATCAAAATGTATTAATTATTGTATAAACGCTCTATTATATTTTAATGATACATTTATATACTATATGATAATAATCAGATAATAGGCTCTATTGCCCTATCATATTTATTATGTAAATTAGAATATATTTTAAGTAATACATCTATGTAGCTATATATGTTATAATTCATGGTATGCTTCTACCATGTTAGCAAGATTTAATTTTTAAAAGATCAAACTAAACACGTTTGCACCAGGAATCCAACAAACAGTACAAACTCACAATGCCTAAGTTCACTGCACTGCACACTGCCCAGTTTAAAATACACTAACAGAAAATGCCTTGAACCAAATTAAGCGACAAACCACTAAATAGATTCACGGCTGATAAAAATCAATGGATAAATTCCTGGCACAAGATTCAGCAGACGACCAAATCCATCCTCCATGACAACCAACTGAACATAGAACCCCCAGAACAGGCTCCAAAATAGTTTGGATTTTTATCATCGTTGTTGACATAGCCCTACAACATACATAGCTCCCGTATACATTCCAATCCGCAAATTTCATTACCTTTGACAAATTCCTCCATTATTCAGTCAATATTCAAATCCATAAAACTGTCTGATCTTTCTTTCCCCCAATTTAAATTTTTTCTTTTATTTTAGTGGTCTCCACTAAATGCTGTCAGTGTTAAAAAAAAATCGCGGAAAGTTGTTGAAAGTAAAAACAAGCGTGGCAGTTTATTTGTTGCTTGAAAAACAAAGTGGCGTGTGTGGATACATCCCTGGAGAGGTACTGTGATCTATATCTACTAATGCAACCATTTAAAGCGGACCCACCGTGAACCACGGAACATGACTGCAGCCACTTACGGCTAATTGGTCTCGACGACCGCCGCTGCATAGGAACCTCTTTATTCTTGTCCATGTTCATGAATATTGCTGTATTATTTGTCTGATGTGTTATTGTCACATTATTACATTTTAGTGCAGTGATGTCGTGGGCTTCATTGAAGACGATGGATGAACAACAACATGGGTACATTTGATATAAACTAGAATACCGTAATTATCATGGCTTGCGTAGTTTGTGTGTCCATGCCATGCTTTTGTATGTAGGGAGTGGGTGGTAGCGCAGTGGTAGAACATTGGACTTCAGAATCAAAGGTTCCAGGTTCAAATCCCGCCCCAGGGACCCGGCATCAATGTTTGCGAAAGACACAATATTGATAGGATATACTGACTGTAGAATGGCAATGCAGTTATCATCCTTGGTCTTGTCAGTACCAGTTGTTTCTCGCAGGTTTACTGCAACATTCTGCGTTACGGATGTTGCGGGTTTTCTCCTGCCCTGAACTTAGTGAAATATTCTAGAAAGAGACTATATAAACCCCAAATTAAAAAAAACCCAGCAACAACAAAAAACAACTATTAAGCTAGTAGTGCTAACTCACAAGAATATCTTGCAATAAGCTGATCGCCAATGAGAGGAACAAGTAGTATCATCTTTTGGTATGCTTGGCTGGGGCTTGAACCACGTGCCTCAACCTTACAGCTCACCAGGCCGACTCTCTAACCACTACACCACAGAGGCAGTTGGGCTATTCTTATAAAGCTATTCATCATCGGCTACTAGGCTATTCATCATCAGAACTCGAGGTCACGTATGATTGCCTATCACTTCATACTGAGCTAACGATAAAATGAACATGCATTCTGAGACCATTCTGACACCAGCTATAACCATAACCAGCCGCCATCACTTGTCGAGTGTCTGAAATATGCCGACATTTTATGCAGTCGGTCACACTTTATTAATTCATTCCGAAAACAATGCCCGACATGCGGGGACCATGAACAGCATTAATTCAAAGTAGCCTCACCAACATGACCATGATTTCTCAGTTAAACAATCCTCATTGATTACATTTAATCCGAGGGTTTGTAAGACTCGCATCTGTCAACAATTGGTCTCCCAACTGCTTCGCAATTGTTCACGTGACGAGACGGGGACGAATCGGGGCGATACCCCCAAACTGCTCACTTGATCTCAAATTGATGACTATGAAATATTAATCCATGCATGAGATACTTGTCATACCATGGTTAAATGCTCATAAACTTCAAAGAGATATTGCACTTTGATGTGCTGTGGGCTGTTTATTCTATTTCTCATTTTGAAATTACATGTGGGTCGGTTATTATTTTCTCGTTTACGGTATTCACGCGTATATCTTAATGCCTGATTTGTTAGCTACATGCGGCTGCGGTAATATATGATAATTTAATTGTTTGCATGAGCAGTCATGGTGAGAAATATTTATGATGTAATTACTACTTCTAGTTATGTTATTATACTTGAAAATGATGAATTACATTGACGATTATGACTATTAGACATTGTTCCAGTTTAATAACCAATGATAATTCATTCTTGGAAAACTTACAGGATTTCAAATGGAATAAAATCATACAGCAATTTAACTTTTGTGTTTTATGACAAAACCCTATAATTAAGAATCATGCAGCAATGAATGTAAAACAAAAACTTTTGTATTTTATGACAACACCATATAATTAAATACCATTATTTTCGCATAATAGGAATCACAAGGATATACGCACGATGAACACTATTGAACACACCTTTGTCGTACAACTCTCGGACCGGTTGAGGGAAAATTGCAGGTTCTACAAATCAATCCGATCATAGTTATTTGGCAGTGGAAGAACAATACATAATTTCCCGATGATCGTTCTAGCAAAAAAATCTGTAGATTGGTGACAATGTCTCCGGTCAGGTTTATCGGGTGCGAGTGTCTGGGTACATAAAGGGTTAAGCAGAGGTCAGGATATAAAGGTACAAACAGCCAATAATAACCTGAAGTACAGCTTTCTAATAGCGATAATGAATTCAGTATTCAATATTTATCACATTTACAAATATGAATCGTGTTTGTACAGTGGGATTTATTATTTTCCTTGATATAATTTAAAATGTAATAAAAGAAATACCTTTTACTGCATTTTAGACAAAATTAATGTGAATCGTGCTTGCATAGTGGATTTTAATAAATTCTTTGATATTGAAATTTGATCCAAAATACCTTTTACTGCATTTACAAATCTGAGTTGTGTTTGCACAGTGGAATTTCTAATTATTAATTCCTTTGATATTATTTTAAATTTGACAAAATAAATAAAATAATCCCTTATATTGATCTGAAATTAAATGTGTCCTTCATTTTTTGTTATTAGGATTAACTTAAAGCTCATTGCAACAAGTATAACAACACTGTATTGACTAATGTATTGATATAGCATTACTGCAGTAATGGTAATATAATGCTATTATATTTTGATTGCTCATCAAAACTATAACTGATCATGTTGATTAATGAAATCCTATTTGAAAACAAATATTTTTATTATATGGTGGCTCTTCCTCAAGTGACTAATCCAGTCACTTCTAAGCCAACTGAGCGAGCTAGGAATTCTCTGTGGGACAATTCAGCAAAAACCACCAAGAAGAACTTGACTACACATTGGGTGCCATTGAAACAGAACCACTGCAGATCCTGGGATTTAAACACAAGTTGCTGGATTGTGAATCCAACACTCTACAGACTGAGCCAAAACCCAACTGGCCGAGACCAGTAGGAGCATCATCATTAAGCTTTGATTTGGGGTTTTAAAGCCACTTTTAAAATGTTTTCACTCACATCACTACTTGCATGCAAATGTACTGCTTATACTAGTCTAGATTTCCATCACTTATTATAGTGCTAGCTCACTGGAATATCATGCCACAGATAGTAGATCCTGGGATTCGAACACAAGTTGCTGGATTGTAAAATCCAACGCTCTATCGGCTGAGCCAAAGAGTAATCCTGATTGGCCGATACCCGGAGTAGGAGCATCTTAGAGCGTATTTGATTCAACGCTCGACTTACCCTAGGGTGACGGTCGCGTGATGAAATTAGCCAATGAGGGTACTCGTATCATCATGAGTGCTTGGTCATTGGCTAATTTCATCATCCTAGGGTTGGTTGAGTGTTTGAAATGAATACGCTCTTATATAACACCCGGCTACATTAGCATGGTGTAATGACAGCACTGTAGATTGTTGGTTGGTTGATTTGGGATTTACAGTAACTTTCAAGATTTGTTCACTCACATCATGGCTTGCATGCATATGTACTGCTTGTATGTCTGGATTTCCACCAGTTTTTATAGTGCTAGCTCACTGGAATATCATGCCGCAGATAGAACATGGATATCCCACTCATACCCCTTTAATTCTAAGCCCCAGGCAGGGGAACAACAACTACCATATTTTAACATAATTTGGTATGACGTGACCAGGGATAAAACATGTGACCTTCAAAACTCCAGTGACGCCCATTGCGCCACAGAGCCGGCTGGCCCTGTAGAAAATGATAACCTAACAACTAATTGATACCTACAGACAACCTGTAGCCAATTGTGTTCCCATGGGAGATAGTCTCTTAAGCGCATGTCTGCATCCATCACAATCTGTAGACTGCTATATGTTCCATTTCAATATCCAAGATAAAACATCTACACAATAAGACACCCACCCACACCAGTCTAAATGCCAACTTTGCATTAAGCCTGTCTTTCCTCACAGACCAATAATAACTGATGTACAAGTGAGATTTGCGGCAAATTCACAATAAAATATAAAGTCACTGCACAATGGATCATGATTTCCCAGTTCTATGCTGTACATTATGCTAACAGTTATTCCCCATCATCGGTATGTCTGGACAATTTCACACTGGATTGCAAATTAATTGTTCCTCGGACAGTTAGGGACATACAGTTATCTCCCTTATCTATTTGTTCCGGTTCCAAATGTTTGTACATTAAATATTGTCTCGCCTGTCTGAGTGGTGTGGAACACTCGAGAGAAACAATTACTGCTTCGTAACACAGTCAATTTGGGGGTAATAAATTCCGCCAGACTATATGATCACGTCTTACATGTCTATAAATGTGATCCGCACATCGTGTTCGAGAATTTGTGATAGAGCGTCACTTTCCAACTTTTTCCCCGCTGCAAATGGGTGTATATTTCCCGTAGCGACATTAAACTCCATAATTACTCACCAACCTTTTTTTAATGATGTACATACATTTGGCAGATATACATGTACTATTAGACTATCAATTTAAATCAAGAAAAATTCAAATTGTGAAATTCCTTTACAACCTTAATCATAATTTGGCTTTGAGAATGCCAAAAACATAATACATAATCAAGACATCATTTCTTTCTACAAACGATAACTGCAATAACTTTTCATTATAATGATTAAATAAATATTTGATGACATAATCTTTCTGAGTGATACACTGACAGCATTACCATGACACATGTAGAGAAAGACCAGATTTACGCCAACTTGTCAGAGGACTGGCGATATAATTCAAATCCAATCCCTGCACTTGACACTTTTTAAATAAACATTACAGGATGAATCATAATCTCAAATAAAGCCATATTTGACGTGTCCATTTTTCGTCCACTGACACTATTTGACACTTGTTACCCATAATGCTTTGGGGCCGCTCAGTAACAGGTGCAAGAAGCACTCATCCAATCTCGGGTCTTAATTCCATATTTTAGCACATTTAATGAAAACATCCGTCTTCTTTGAAAGTCGGTGGACTGGGGGAGGGGTAGTGAGGGGGAATGATGGCCTCGGTCATTGGAATGCCATTTAAAATGAGCAAACTGACAGGGGCCGGACCACTGTCATTCTTTTCAGGCGACAGTGACTCAAGAGGATGTGTGAGTAATCTAATTAAAAACCTCCAAACTTCCTAATGGCACTGCCACTCTTGGAGGGTTAATACAGCTGAGGCGAAGGATTAGCCCAGCGATGGACCTCGAGGTAAAGGATAAGCCCAGTGATGGACCTCGAGGTAAAGGATAAGCCCAGCAATGGACCTTGAGGTAAAATATTAGCCCAGCGATGGACCTCACCTCGAGGTAAAGGATAAGTCCAGCAATGGACCTTGAGGTGAAGTATAAACCCAGCAATGGACCTCGAAGTAAAGGATAAGCTATGGAGCAATGGACCTCGAGGTAAAGTATAAGCCCAGTGATGGACCTCGAGGTAAATGATGTAGCTCGACCCCGACCTACTCAGACCTCAGCCCCTTATGCCATTTGACATAAACATCCCCTGGTTTAACTAATTAACTGTTAGTCCATCTTATTATCCTAACGGAGTTTGTTGCCTGCATTGGAATGCGTTAACGTTGGTCAATTCTATTACCCCGGGTTTTGATTCTCCCTCTGTCCCGACACAAATAGCGGGGTCTGCTGGGGTTAGTGATTACAGTCCATAACTTGGGACAGAGAAAATAATGAAACGCTGATGGAAATTCCATACCCAAAGTGATTTCCATTATAGACTTGTACGGGAGATTGCTGCAAAGGCTGCATATGAGATAGCCAGTGATAGCGAAGGCATATTTCATTACGGTAAGGATCCCATTAACGGCAGATATGAAGATATGAAGAAGCCCCCTTTCCATCTCACAGACCCATATTTGATGGAATTAACATCATCCTCAAATCAGACCATAATTTTGATAAAGATATAATCTGAATTTGACCCTCACAAGTTCACAACTATAATGTATTTTTTTTAAGGATATCATCTAAATCTGAACCTCATAACAATAATGTATTTTTTTTATTGCAATATTGTCAAAAAAAGACAATATTTACACAAATTGTGACACCTTAATGTCAATAATTTATTCACTTCACTAAATCCATTCAAATCATAAAAATAGGAAAGAAAATGAACCCAACAAATTCACACTTAATATTAAGGTTAATAATTTATTCACTAGATCTGAATCCATTCAAATCATAATAAACAAAAAAGAAAATAGGAAAAAATCCTGAACCTAACAAATTCATCATCTTAAGTGTTACAAAACTAAATGATATTCTCGATAGGAACATGAAATGTTTTCGTTAAAGCCTGATTCTGTGTACGAGACTTCAATTACGAAGCTAATCAGAGTCTCTTTACAAAGCCAGCACTTGAGTCACAAAGAGTCGCACAAAGAGTCACGGACATGACAGTGGATACACCGGCTCTGGACGAGATTCCGTTCCTGGAGGAGATTCCGTTGTTCCGTGGAACAGCAACCTGGTGCAAATCTGGGCTCGGAAAACAATTTGTTGCTTGGGATATTGCATTTTTGTGGCAGCAGGGTCCGTATCCCGAATGACCCTGTGTTGATCCATCAGGGGAATTAACTCAATTATGCCAGCTAATAAGTGACTCACGAGGGACAGCGTGGGGCAGATTGATCACCTAACAGTCACAAACATGTCAATGTCACTCCAGTCTTGACTATCAATTCCTATTATTTCCATTTGCAAGTGTGAAGCTTTCTTTAGGAGGTGAGCCTGAAGCAATACATACATTGTAAAAAATAATAATTCTAATTTATATTTAACCCTCTTCATGCTGGAGGCAACCAGAGGTCCAAATAAGCTGTATCTGTGTCTAATGCAGCAGGGAGATCGTTAATAGGACTTTTGGCATGATGAAACTATTTCAGTAAGTTCTAATTGGCTGACGTCATGAATTTATGATTTGGGGGGTGGGGGAATAATTTGTATTTTTAAATAATATTTATTATTAACCTATTCTACCTGTCTGAAATATATATGTATATTTATTTTCTAATACATTTTAAAATAAAGAGGCCGTTCCATCAGCTGTTCTATCACTTGAACATGTCAAGTCAGAATGTCCATCAGGTTTTTTTTCTATGGAAACTTACCACCTTCTAGAAATAATTGGGTATTTTTTTATCCACAAATCCAAGAATTTAATCCTGTACCTTTCAGTCACCTGATTCCATAAAAATCTGAGGGATTGCTGAATAATGAGTGAGATTGAGTGACAGAGACAAACTGTAGATGATGCACAGCCTAATTATTTAAAAGAGATAAGCTTTTTTCACTTAATGCTTTGTCTGAAAGTGTTTCCTGGTCATAAAAAAAGTCATATTGGAAGCAATTGAAGCAGGACAATCGCCTGGTAACACCCAGTTGTTACGGTTTATCACCCCTGAAACCCACACCCCCTATCCTATGAAATACTATATTCACTGCAAGCGAGCACAAAATAATTTTCATACTAGTTGTCATCTTGAAATGCATGTTCTTTTATCCAAAACCCATAAACGTTGTTCTATTTAGTTCCTACATTGAATTCCATATACTCCTAGCGACATTCATTAACATGTCCTTGCTCAAAGTTGACATTTCAATAGGACAGGTTTCCCCAGTGTTAAAACTCAAATACATAAAAATCCAGACAATATCTTAACATGACAGTTAAAAACTTAAAGCTGAGCAAGATGACTACAGTTACTACTAGATGTCAATATGAACAGCAGGGATAGAAATAGAAACTCCCTTGGCAGCCGGATCTATTTCTCCTAATGTTAAAGGTGCTAGTAGAGATTTCATGTTTTTTTTATTGATATCATTATTCAGGCGAGTACATTTTAAAGTTAAGTTTCTATCCCTGAACAGATAACGACAGCCAACAGCACACATCTATTTATTTAAACATTTATCATTTAAATCAATCTTCTTCATTGTATTCACAGAGTACTCCGAGACAGAATCATACCCCAAATATTAACGTTATTCCGTTTTCCAGCGCCATCGTTGAAGAAGACTGACAATTTAAAAACATTTCCTGAACTCGACGACATATTTTAAAAAACAACAACTGCTCATTAAATAATCCTGAAACAATCCCTTTTCAAAACAAATTAACATGCAACAGACACATAGAGCCGACCTCAGGAGATCGCGAGGAGATTGCGCGGAGATTGCGTGGAGAGAAAATTATACTAATTTCATGGCCGGCCTCCCGTGCAACAGAAGATCACAGAGTTCGGCCATGACTGGGACAGATCCTCAGTCAGCCAGCGTCACCCATCACAGTAATAATTAAGTGATCCCCTCTTTAATTGTGTCTGTCGTAGACATGCAACCGGCTAATCTGAACAATGTTGTTATACTGTAATACAGCCTGGCTTTCTCCTTGTCGACAGCTTTAAGTGATACACTGCTATGTAGGGTAGGGTATTGCTCCTTTCTAGCTGTTCTGTCTGTACTTTCTGTCCGAAGCATGCGCAGTTACACCTGATAACTGTGCATGTGTCGGACAGGAAGTACAGACAGAACAGCTAGAAAGGAGCACTACCTAGGGGTGTAATGATTGATCGAACGATAGATCGTGATAGTGAGTGGTCCGATATATTTCCATCGATAGTACCATCAACTATCGATATTTTCGATAAGTGTAGTATTTTCAAACACCAAGACAAAATTAGTTGAAAACCCTCGAGCATTTCAACACTATAATAATCAATTCCATATATATTTGGCAATTAACATGTTTGTTTAACAAGATTTTGATTTGGGGATTAAATCAAATGATAACAACGCAATTGTCATTTTATTCATGAAATACCAGTTGTGTGTACATTAGCCATATTACAAATAATTAGCCATCTTTGAAAGACTTATTTTAAAAAACAAACTATCGCAATAGTATCACAATAGTAGCACAACTATTGCAATATTATCGCAATTACATGTAATGTTTTCAACTATCGCAATACTATTGCAATAGTAGAATTGGCCTCAATAGTCACCCATACTGCTTATAGGTAGGAGACCTTAGGTTGAAAGTATTGTCTAAAAGATTGTTCTGATGACATTATTCTTGTAGAGATTATGTATGACCTTCTCTATTATTAAACTAAATTACTAGAATACACATGAACCTTGATATTTCACATTTCATAGTATAGTCTGCTCACGAATGAAAAAAATAATGTTCCTAAAATAGATAAGATCAATAGTTGAAAAGAATCAGATGACAATTTGAACTGAAGGCAGTTTTATAACAAATAGGAGGATCACGTTGTTAACAGTTAATCCCTTAACCATGTTAACCCCTTAAACTATGTCAACCTTATCCCTGCTAAAAAGGACAACAGCTGATCTATTTTGCATCTCCTGTTGTTTTCAGTATGAAGATTAAAATTAAACAAAACATGCTATGTTCAGAGTTTGTCATATGGTTTTAATATGAATTCTTAATATCAAATAATTATTGACCTTTTAGCTTTCAACAATGTTCCAACTACATTAATTTTGTAAGTACTAATTGTATAGCTAAAATATAAAAGGTTAATTTGCCCGAGAATCAGATGCAGAATGTCTGCAGGAAGACAGTAATTTCTCAAGTTACAAACCTCACCTGAGAAATAACGACCAGTTATTAATAGTGCTTATGATCATGTAAATGTCAGTGGTGCATGGTATGGTATGGTATGTCTGACATATCTCATCATGTCATTCGATATGATCTCCAGGAACTAGTCTGCAGAAATCCAATAGTGAACTTCCACCCATACCAGGTTAGCATGTGTCCCAGCAATAATCAATGCTGTATTTCTAGAATACATAGAAAGTATTAGTGCACCAGACAAAGGCATTTATATTTTGACTGCACTATGTTCCCTGACTACGATGACAAAACATTGGCCTGAAAGAACCAAATGTAGAAGTCATAGTGGTACACTCTTCATTACAAGACATGTGATGTATAGGTACATGTAGTACTTTAATGGCATTTATAAGTAGTATCTTAATTTACATGTAGTACTTTAATGTCATTTACAGGGCTCTAGACTAACATTCTGAGTTACTTGCCCATAGAGCAAGTCAGGGCAAGTAGCAAAGACATCAAAGGTACAAAATGTTAAAAAGTAGATTGCCTGTAGTGAAATTTAACTTGCCCCTGTACGTTGGGCATATGTTAGTCCAGAGCCCTGCATTTACCTGTACTACTTTAATGACATTTACAGGTAGTACATTAATTTACATGTACATGTAGTACTTTAATGGCATTTATGAGTACTACTTTAATTACTTTTACAGATACCAGTAACAATTTAATGGCATTTATAAGTAGTACCTTAATTTACATGTAGTACTTTAATGGCATTTACCTGTATTACTTCAATGGGATTTGCCTGTGGTACTTTAATTACATTTACCTGTAATTTAATGACATTTGTCTTTAGTAATTTAATGGCATTTACATGTAGTACTTTAATTACATTTGCCTTTAGTACTTAAGTGGCATTTGTCTTTAGTAATTTAATGGCATTTACCTGTAATATTTTAATGACACTTACATGCAGTACTTCAATCACATTTACCTACTTAGTACTTCAATGACATTCACATATTGTACTTTAATGACATTGTACTTTAATGACATGTTATTTCAATGACATTCACATATTGCACTTTAATAAAATTTACCCATAGTACTTAAATCACATTTTACTTCAATGACATTCAAATATTGCACTTTAATGACATTAACCGTGTACATGCATCGACAAACAGTATAACATTGAGTAATCACCTCTGGCATTGAAATGGCATTGATAAATCGATCAAAACCTTCCACTTACTTAAAAATAATACAAATATACATTTAACACAATTAATCATCACACAGTTATATTTTCATAACCTTTCACGTGCAATCTCAGGTATACCCAGCCCAGTCATGCATCTCGGCTGACATTAAAGGAATGGTTTATGTTTGTTGGGGGGTTGCCAGGCAATGCAAATGAAAGAATTCAGTACCGCAATTAGTGCACTATAATGCCATCTAGATGGGCAGATAGTGGTGAGAGATATCTCTGGACATTTATCAATGCGTAGCGTACTCACATAGTCACACTTCTCTGCTGGCCACGAGTCATATTTACACTGAAAATACGCCAGAGTGCTTCATAATAAACAGTTGTCATCATGGCCTGGGATTTGATTCCGCTGTATCTTCATTTCCCCTACCTTAAGTGTCAGATAATAATCAGGAAACTTTCACCTTTGCTCTCTCCTCTGTATCTACTGTGTAGATGTGTTGTTTAGGTTCGTATTCAATTTTAACGTGCATGTAAGTTTAAAAGGTCATGTTTGAGTATTAGGTTTTGGAGGTGGATGGATGGTAGTGTTGAATGATGAGTTTGTGGATGCTGCATGATATTATTATTAGTAGTAGTAGTAGTATTTATTATTATTATTATTATTATTATTATTATTAATGTTTTAAATATTATTATTATTATTTATTATTATTATTTTTTATTTTATTATTATTATTATTATTATTATTATTATTAATATTATTATTATTAAATATGTATTATTAATATAATTATTATTAACTATGTAGTATTATTATTAGTAGTAATAGTATTATTAGTAATATTGTATTGTTACTATCAATTGTGTAACGTAGCTATAAAGCGGCATTTTAATGTGGATTCTCCAGGAGTGCGTTTCACGAAGGGGGTGTATTTATGCAAATGACGTGTATTTGCATGTATTATGTGATTTACGTTGATTGTATTACGTCTTTTATGTCTGACGTAAATATATACCCCTTTCATGAAACGCACCTCAGTACTGTAACTGTACCATGGTTATATTTTGTTTAAAAATTAAAGTTAGCTAGGAAATTGATGTCAATGCGTCTATAGGTTACAGGTCATGTCCTTCAGTTTTCATAAAACAAAAATCCTCGTCAAAATTTACAAACAAATCTCAAAAGACATTAATAATATCTTACTGTGTTGACTATGGTAGACTCACTCATCCAACAAAAACCAATTCATAAGTGTCAAACATCAGGTTTTCTACTACGCCATAACTCGGAAGCGATGGATATTACCAAATCAAAACATCGTCCTCTTCCCGACAGAATGCCCCAATAAAACAGACAATACATCGAGGGAATTATACTTCCCTGGGAACATGGCACATGGTACTTCGACACTGGCAGAGAGGATTGGCCGGGTCTTGGAGATGTCACCGTAAACTACCATTCCAGTAGATCCAACGGAGGCCACAGTGTAATTTAAAGTATTTTTTTTCTATGGCTAACTGAATGTCTGATCAGCCTTGTCTTTCTTCCCCCAACTATGAAAAAACTGGCGCCGTAGCTTTAAGACAGATTGGGGTTGACAGAGAGTGCTGTAGAGGCATAAGCTTCTAAGGCAGCGTTCTGATAAACATCATTATAGTTATAAATACAGATAAATGCTAGCATACTGTAGTATAGCTTCTTCACACAAATTTATTAGGGAGAGATAAAAAAATAAATAGAACAGTGTTGATTGTTTTGCTAGATAGATATTATAGCTTATCTAATTAGGGGATAAAGGTCTACTGTTTGGAAATCAGAGGGTATCAATCGTAAATTGATACCGTCTAAATTTGAAT